>PVJC01002321.1:0-80685 GCA_004026665.1 Murina feae | reverse complement strand
TTTGGCTGTAGGTTCTTGCTGTTCATCACTTTGAATATTTCTTGCCACTCCCTTCTGGCCTGCAGTGTTTCTGTTGAGAAATCAGCTGATAGTCGTATGGGTTCCCCCTTGTAGGTAACTAACTGCTTTTCTCTTGCAGCTTTTAAGATTCTCTCCTTGTCTTTTGCTCTTGGCATTTTAATAATGATGTGTCTTGGTGAATTGCAAAATAAAAAATAAAAAAAAAATTAAAAAAAGATTCATAACAGTTGCAAAATTACAGTTATGAAGTAGCGACAGAAATAATTTTATGGTTGGGGAGTCACCACAATATGAGGAACTGTATTAAAGGGTTGAGGCATTAGGAAGGTTGAGGACCACTGCAGTAGGAGGTGTGCAGGAGGCAGCTGATTGATGTTTCTAACTCTCTATCCCGCTCCCTTCCTCCCTATAAAAAATCAATAGAATATATATATATTTTAAAAGATATGATGTGCCCTGACCAGTTTGGCTCAGTGGATAGAGCGTCATCCTGCAGACTCAAGGGTCCCAGGTTCGATTCCAGTCAAGGGCTTGTGCCTTGGTTGCGGGCACATCCCCAGTAGGGAGGGGCGGTGAGCAGGAGGCAGCTGATCGAAGTTTCTCTCTCATTGATGTTTCTAACTCTCTATCCCTCTCCCTTCCTCTCTGTAAGAAAATCAATAAAATATATATTTTTTAAAAGAAAAAAAATAAATAAAAAGTATAATATTTTTAAATTAAAAATAAAATGCTTCCACTTTTAAAATGTTTTATAGGAAAAATGGGATTAGAAAAGTTATGCAGATTCATTAGAGTTTTTCAAATTTGTAGGGATAATGTTTCAGAAATAAAGATGGGAATGAAGATGAAGGGTGCATGGTGGAACTACAACTTCTCATGAGATTTCACTTAAGAAGTCATTACAACAGGGTACTGCCACTTTGCCCTTTTCATCAGTTGTGTTTAGCCTTAGTTTCAGAGACTGAATGTGGACTGGACTGTGTCTGACAATACCGTGCCTGCTGCTCTGGCTGCATCAACCTGTTTACCAAAAGCTTGCTTCCTGGACAAGCTTGCCCTTACCAGACTGACATAGCAGGTAAACATTCAGGAACTCTGCCAAACAGAGTAAATAGTAATCTATCCATGAAGCCATTTAATTGAAAATAAAGTTGTATAAAAATATTTGAATATAAAAATGTTTATGTTTTGTAAAAGCTCAATTCATAATTAGTTTCCAGATGATCTGAGATTTAGAATTAAATCTCATGTCTTTAATAAAAAAAACTTCATTAAAGTTTATCTTCAAATTTGTGCAATTATTATAAAATTTGACAAATGAAGAATATTTAAAAGAAAGTTGAAATGATAGGCAGTTTAAAGAATATCTAACTTAAAAAATTTTTATAGACTATGAGCACTGTGGGTAGGGGAAGGCTATAAATTCAAAGGCTTTTCAGTTTTCTCATAACAGGTACAAAATCAAGATTTTATAAGAACATTGAAATCTCATGCCAAAGATGTTTCTAAGTATGAAAGGAATGCTTTAGATACCCATAGCAAATAAGACATTTTTACATATTTATAGATTTCATAAATGTGTATCTCTATAATTATTTATTTCTAGACCTGTCCATATTTTGAATACTAGGCAAGGAGGAAGATTATTTAAAATTAAAAATATATATCTAATTTATGTATAAAGTATAGATAAATGGCTAGAATCTCTAGAAATTGTTACATTGGGGGATTAATAAAAGTTGTCATTGAAATTTTTGAAGTAAAATGTAAGCCTTAGAGTTGAGATGTACAAATAGAAAAAAACCCCTATGTATTTCAGTACTTTACAAAAAAAATTATAGTGTTATTTTAGAAAAAGGAAAGTTTAGGTGCAACTTCACTATAGTTTCACTTAAAATCAATGTTAAGAAATGTACTATCTTTGCTATGTATCAAAGCAAAAGCAGTAATCATTATATTGAGAAATTTTGACCTTTAAAAAACATTTTGTAACAAATTTTGAGAATGGAGCTAGGCTGTTATAGTAGACAAGAACTTTGCCTCTGTCTTGATAAACTTTTATCGTTGGCATGGCTGACCCTGGATTCTTGTCATTTCTTCTAAAATGAAATATATCTTCATTTAACAACTTAAAAGAGAGATTTTTTTAGAGAGGTTCATGAATCATAATTGTGATTAAATATTAAAACACAGAATTCAGAATACAGAGAATAAATATCTGAGATGATTCAGGATGGGCTTGATAACTTTATTATTTTTACCACCTTAGATACTTTGTAAAATTTTATTTACCATCTTTATTAAAGCCTAATTGACAAATAAAATTGTATATATTTAAATTGTACAAACTGATGATTTCATATATGAAAACATTGTGAAATATTTTCCACAATAAAAACTTCTCACATCTGAGGAGATAGACATTCAGATACATGAAACTCATAGGACTCCATATAGATTCAACCCAAAGAGGACTTCACTGAGAAACATTAAAATAAAACTATCAAAATTAATGATAAAGAGAAGATTTTGAAAGCATCTGGAGAGAAAAAAAACTTTCATGCACAGGGACCCTATAAGACTATCAGTCAATTTCTCAACAGAAACAATGCAGGCCAGGAGAGAATGGGATCAGATATTTAAAGGAAATATCGAAAGGAAAAATGCCAACCATGCTGTCCTTCAGCAATGGAGAGCTAAAGATTTCCCTGGACAATTCAAAGATGAAGGAGTTCATTACCATTAGACCTGCTTTCTAAGAAATGTTTAAGGTAGGTTTTCAATATGAAATGAAATGAATCTAGTTAGTAATGTGGAAACACACAAAACTATAAAACACACTGGTTACAAAAAACCACAATCGGTATATAGTTAAGTTTAGAATACTCTAATACTGTGATAATGGTAGAGTTTTTATATGATTGAATATCGGCTTAAAATAGACTATTATAACTGTAGGATGTTCTATGCAAGCCTCAAGGTAAACACAAAGCAAAACACCCTATAGTAGATATACAAAAGGTAAAACTTAACATTTAATTGCAGGCCTTGGTTTCTCCAAGTCTGAAATTTCGACCCAGATAAAACTAAGGGTGTTCTTGAAAACCATAGTAAAAATATGTCTGTGTATATATGTATACATATGGTGACCCTCACAGAAACTCATATGAGTGAATGAATGATTGAACAGATAAATTCATAACTTAAAATTTTCTATTTGTGGGTGTCAAATAGGAATATTTAATCTGTCAAGTCTAGTCACATAAACTATAGGAATTTAAAATGTTAGTTTATTACTTGCTCACATATATTTAAATATTTTTAATCTAAATATATTAGAGTTTTCTAACCTGATAGCATAATGGTGCAGAATTTTAGAATAACCATTTTTAAAAACCACTTGAGATATCTGGGGGACAGGGCGGGGGGGATCTTTACTTTAAAACCTAGTAATCAAAGTTCAGTACCTTTCCCTGGGGCTGGAATAGAGCCTATTTCTAATTATTTTCTGGGCATGTATTTTGCCTTGGGATTATTGCAAAACAATGCTGGGCCTCTAGCCAGCCATTAAATGTTGATCCAATTCATCCAATTCACCTTAATATACCATTGTTTTGGTAGTCGTTCCAGGTACAAATTAAAATAATGAAACAAAACAAAACAAAAAACCTGACAGTATCTGTTTTATTGTGAATCTCATGCAACCTGAAATTTAATTATGTTACTATGTGGGTTTGTAATGTAGATTAATAGTTTTATTGTACCCTTGTGATTAGTTTCTGTTTGTTCTAATTTCTTTGTCGCGCCTTCCTGACCTTGAGGTGAAAAAACACCGAAGATGTATTCCTTCAATTTAATGCCAGTTTGAGGTGTTTCTCCTGCATCATCAGATCAATGAAAAGTAAATAGCCTACACTTCTTGTTTCACAGTGCAGTATTGATCTTTCTTCAGCTTTTGCTTCCCTTTTCCCTGCATCTTGTGTCTTTCAACCCCTGGGACTGAAGTGATTGCCATAGATTGGACAAGCTAACAAGCGCATGATGAGGAACCGGGGTTTTGTGGCATTCTCACACACACATGCCTGGTGGATAAAGCCTGCTTCCGCATTGAAGGAAGGGTGCCATTTTGTGCGCATGGTGCAAGCCACTGAGAGAAAGAACTAGAAGGAATAGATGAGGAAGGAAGATTTAATTTTGGCTACCCCAAATCTGTACAGTTAGTGCTAAATCAAGCGATGAAACTCCTTTGAAAAGTAAAAGACAAGTTAGCCTGCGGGGAAGATGCCATGTGCTCTTAGCTTTAGCAAACGAGTGGACGTTGGCAGCCTGTGGGTAAGTCTTTATGATCCTTTAGCGGCTACGCTTTCTCAAGAATATGTGTTGTTATGCCTTTTGTCTTGTTTGTTTTGGCTTTGGCTTTTGATTTTTTACTTAAGGCTAATTGCTAGTTGTAGGGATGGAGATACAGTCATTATAATTTGGATTTCATATCCAACACCTAGAAGTATACATTTAAGCCATGTATTTTACTTCACAAGCATAATTGGAAGGTAAGACTGTGTTCTTTTTTTAATAATCTGACTTACATGTGGGGTTTTCTTTTGAGGTGAAAAGTATTTTTTAAAGATGTGAACTGCTCTGTTTTTAAAATGTCAAGTAATAGAGGGAAACAGAATAACTTTTTAAATCTTAGAAATGCTACTGTCTGTCTGTCTTTAACGTGCTCACTATAGAAATGAAAACCCTTCAAGTTTTATTTTTGAGTCCTCCACCTCCATAGATTTCTCTAACACTGAAAAGTAGATAAGTGAACAAGGATATTTTATCACATACTGTTGTCTCCTGACAGAAGAATATTCATGCCATGCAGCTCAAGTTTTCTGACATGACTCTAGGATGGTAGACATCCAGTTTCTTGACCATTATTAGTCCTCAGTACCATCATCAGTCAGCTCTGTAAACTAACATAATATACGTAAGAAGTTTGCCCTTCAATTCTTTTAGGATCTCATTCTTGAATTTACTTTGAGACTCTATCATCAGGGAATTATTCTAGACTTTACTAATGAAAGAAAGGTCATGTGAAAGAAGAAATAAATAAAGCTTTTGCTTCTCATGGAGTAACTTTTACCTCAAGTATTGTGATGGCATGAGGGCATGTGTACAATGTTTAATTTATCACTAATTTAAGAAAGAATATTCACAATGTACAGGTTCCTGATTCTGATATGCAAATTACTGTAGAGAGATACGTGACCTTTATATGGACTTCATGGACACATCGTAATGCAACTTATCAGCACATTGGTTTCAGCATGACACGTTTATCACCAGCCTTTTGTTGTCTGAGTAGACTACAGTGCAGATGAACAAGTTAAGTATCTAGTTGCAGCTTTTGTATCTTTCTCAGGTTTTATGGCATTTTATACTTCTTAGAGTGGGTGATTGTTCTAACTCAAGCTATTATGTGATCCTGAGGGGAAACCAAGGGCTGATTTGAAAGCTATTAATTTTCTATTAGAGTGTGCTAAAGATGTTCTATAGCGTGGCACTCACCTACATTATTAAGTCAATGACCAGTTGCAGAGTTGCTCTGTGGTGGTTGGAGCTTAACTCAACCCTCTGGGATCTCATTTATTATTTGCAGATATTGATTTTGGAAAAAGAAAAGCTAAGATATGTGAACGTAATACTGACTTAGACCAGACCTAGAGCTATTAACTCTTAATGGTCTGCATATTACATGTGTTACCTGTAACTCCATTATGTATTTGTGGTTTTAGACAAGATAAATTATGCTGTTTACAGTAAATATTATCCAAATTTATCAGAGTATAAACACTGAGTCCCCAAATGGTCTTGCTGTATGTTCAAAGAATCTAAACATAGCTCTTATCATATTTATAATTTTCTGATGTCATATAGATGCAAATAAGAGAAGATTACTTACTTACCTCATAAAAATGTGCTAAAAGCAAATCCCAAGTGTGTCTGGGATATGATTTCTAGTTAGTGTGTTGTGTCTGTGTGTGTCTGTGTGTGTGTATGTGTGTGTAGGGGGAATAAATTTTCTTAAACATTATAGTTTGGACAGTTCTCAGGGAGTTACCTCACGCAGCCTCAGTGGCTGTAAATAAACAAAGAAGCATAAAAATGTGTGGGATTTTCACCTGAAGGAATCTAGAGTTCAAATCGAAGCTAGGGCTTATGTGGCATTCCAGCATGAATGATCTCTTAACTGAAGGTACCCAAGAGACTAATATGACATTGGTGCTCCTACAAGCTGACAAATTTGCAAAGATACACTCTTATGTGCTACACAACTATCACCCTCCTATGCCCAGTGGTTATAGCTAAGGCTTACATTGCACACATTTCCTCAAAATATGAATTTTCTCCTTCAAATGTCTTCATTACTTTTATGGAATTGAAAATGAAATTTCTGGATAACCAAAATCATTGGAAACATTTATAAAATTATTTAGTTTCATTTATTTAAGATAAATGCCTTTTCTAATGAAATTTTATTTATCTGTCATTTTATTTAATAATTAATATAAAAGAGCAAAATGTATTGTATTAAAATTTGAAATCAACTAACTTTCCACAGAATGAAAGGGGATTATGTTGTTGACAATACATGTGTTCATACAAATCACCTGAAAATATTAGATTACCCAATAGGATATATTTAACAAATTACTTGTGAGCCTTACATGTTCAAGGATTACTCCGTGCCCTGAAAAGGATATGTGACATTTGCATTGCTCCCTCTTTAGCATATCTGTTCAGAATTCACCAGTGCTATTTTTAATTTGCAACTAATACAAATGAGCACATAACTAAATTAATTTATTCATTTTTATTAAATATATTCTATTGTGTTCAGGGTGCTAGACAATAAAACATATTTTAAAAACTCAAAAGGTTTACAATAATAATTCAATATTCATTAAAGCAAAGCAAGAAGATCAAGTATTAGGTTTTAAAGAAAAGTTTAAATAGTATAATACAAAGCCAGAGTTTATGAAGTATAACTTATGATACGAACAAAAAGAATGCACTGTATTGTGAGAGTACACTAAAATATAAAATATAATGTTTTTCTGTGTAGATTCCATGGTTAAAATTGCCTTTTAGTTAGTAACATATGGAAAGATATCTAGCAGAATTGCTTAATGAATGTGATTATTTATTAAGCCAACATTTATTTAGTATAAAGTATTTAATAGCTGCGAGAGAGGTCAGGAAAACAAGTCTATATTTAGTCCACACAAGTAAACAGGCAAGAGATGAAGGTACACCTCGCCCTTTGGAGCAACCATTCATTAATGACTTTTTAGTCAAATGTTGAAGAGAAAGTTGTGGATTTTTCAGAATATTTTTCTAATCATTAAATAATAAGAAATTGATTTTCATTTCAATTTCAAATAATGAAAAATTCATATGATAATTTTGGTAGCTTATAGGTTTACTATCGTAAATGTAATATTTTAAACATATGACCTGAAGGCTTTTATTATTACAAATATTGAACAGACTGGGGCCATTTTAAGGGTCAAGCAGAGACATTCACAAACTAATGACATTGAAATCGGCTTAAATCATCAAATATCTATTAGTAAAACTAGATACTAAACATCAAACATATTAAAAATAGACATAGCTGCTTAAGTGGTGTGATGGATATTGGCAAGACCTCATCTCTTAGGGAAGTTTTAAGTACGGTAGGGACCCAAAATCAAAGCTTATGAACTCTAGATTAAATGCTTCTGACTTATAAAGTCAAAATGCACATTTTCAATGGTATATTTGTGATCTGACACTACTATTTTTCTAAAGTACTTAACATCTTATTTAATGTAATTAACTGAGTATTTTTTACCTAAAAATATAATTGAACTTGTGTCAGTGTTTTTAATGAGTACTCTTTCTTATTTATTCATCAGTAAATGGAAGTAACCATTAACTGAAATATTATAAGTGGTTTTACATGATTAAATGTAAGATCATAGTTCAGGTAAATGTATTGATGCCATTCCTGTAAATAAAATCGAGGCAAGATAGCCCATCATAGATAGATAGCTAATGACTATCTCCTAGTTTCCTCATGACTAGGAGGCTAGGGAGATTTGAGTTTTTCTTATTTTTTTCTCCCTTTCTTACATGATTATTGTTGTGATGTTGTCTATTGCACATTATAGGCTACCATACGAACAGCACAAAATAATTATAGATGTGCTGTTATTTTAATTAGTTTAGAAGAGGCATTTCTCTGACAAAATACTCTGTTCATAGGAACATCAACTTGAAGTGTGAACTCTTCCTTGTCAGTGGCCTTTGAAATAGTACCATAAATTCATCCCCAATATGAAGAGCTTCAGCAGTGAGATTTGAGGCATCCTGTCATGCAAAAAGTGAGGCGTTACTTAAGAGAGGCAGGTTTAGGGAAAGGCCATGGTTAGGCTCAGAGGAGGAGGCAGTGAGCTCACAGCTTCTCTGTCATCATCCGTTCTTCGAATGGAACAATTTTATCTCCAAATTTAAGAGTTCAGAGGTGCTTTTGACCTTGGGTCAGATAAAATGCTGATGCTGAAAATGGCTCTTACTACTTTATTGTAATTTACCTATTTGTGTGTCTAAGCCCCTGCAGCTTCAGTTACCACTGAAACGTATTTGGCCCAGGCTTTTAGCCCAGTATTGATGTATTTTAAGAAAGTTATTTAAATTCTGTCTCTGATTGCAATGTGATTTTCTCCCCCTTGACTCCCAACTACGTCAGCTGATAGTCTTTTCCATTATACATTCCAAAAATCAACATTGTATGAAGACTGAAGCTATCATATATTCAGGACCCCTAGTTGGACTGTCAGTGCTACGTGGCCATGCATTTGCTTAGCTTTTCGCGACTCAGATTTCCCAGTGACTACGTAAACCATGCTCCACACTTTCCAAACTTAACACCCCCCTCCTCATGCTCTCTGGTGGACTCATTGGCCACTTCATATTTAGTCAATCCGATTCTTCTCTCTCTCTCTCACAGGAATGATTTACATCCTCCACCTCCTTTTGGTTACTGGGGGAGGGCCAGACGGTTTTGAGTAGAAATGGATTCTGAGTTCCTCTCAGGGGAGAATATCCAGTGTTCTACTCTCTGCCATTTTTGGCCAGGAGACCTTATGATCCAAATCATGAAGCTACAATGTAGTATACATTTCTTCAGCCTGAATTGTCATGGAAGAAGTGTGGAAGCTACTTGTCATGGAGTGTCAGCAGCTCACATTTTCATGAACATGGAAGGAAAGTTTGTAGTTTTTAGCCTCTTAGATGTTGATGTTTGTTTTATATAATAGCCAAATGTATCCTAACTAATACACCTTTACATTTAGGTTATGATCTTGTTTTTCATAATCCTGATAAAGTTGAGATAATACAACACCTTTCTTTTACCATAATATTATTGTACTTGTATACTTCTAAATATGTATTTCTGTATTTTTCTTTGCACCATTATCAAAGGAAGAATTGTATAGTGTCAACCTTTAATATAATCCTGTACAGTGATCATCAGTTTCTTCTGAGACATGTTTAAGTACACATCTTCAGTGTAATTTTAGATAAAATAGAGACAGAGAAGCATGAATCAGATGCTCAAAACTCAGAGGAAAGGTAGGGGAGGGTGGGGGTGAGGGGGAGAGATCCACCAAAGGACCTGTATGTGTGCATATAAGCATAAGCGATGGATGTGGACAACAGGGGGTGAGGGTGAGGGCAGGAGTGAGGGGATGAGGGGACATTGGGGGGATAAGGTCACATTTATAATATCTTAATCATAAAGGGAAAAATTTTTAAAAATAGAATAAAATAAGGTCACCTTTTCTTCATCGCAATAAAACTTTAAAATTGATATTGCAGCCTGGCCAGAGTGGCTCAGTGGTTAAGCTCATCCTGTGCACCAATAGGTTGCTGGTTCAAATCCTGGTCAGGGCACATATTTGGGTTATGAGTTTGATCCCAGAATGGGGTGTGTGCAGGAGGAACTGATGAATATTTCTCACATTAATGTCTCCCTCCCTCCCTCCTTCCCTCCTTCTTCCCTCCCTTCTTCCTCCCTCCTTTCCTTCTTTCCTTCCTTCCTTCCTTCCTTCCTTCCTTCCTTCCTTCCTTCCTTCCTTCCTTCCTTCCTTCCTCTCCCCCCCTTCCTCTCTCTAAGCATGTCCTTGAGTAAGGATTAAAAAAATAAATAAATGAATAAATTGATATTGCATAGCATATATAAACTATATGACATATAAAAAATTATAGAATCCACAAACTTCTTTAAGGTTACACAGCCGATATCTAATGGAGCCAGAATTGAGATCATGTATTCCTGAGCAGAGATCCATAACTCTATCCTCTATCTTCTCTTCTGAAATACCTTATTATCTTGGCTTATACAATAGTACTTATCCTAATTATCATTTTACCTCTTTTGATTTAGTTTATTGCCTATTAGCTATTTCATTTTATATATATTCATTTATAGATATAGATATAGATATAGATGATATAAATATAGATATATAGATATAATAAATAATTTGCTTATTTTGTTTTATTTTTCTGTTATATACACATGTCTAATTTCAAAATGGATTCTTAATTTCCTGAAGGGGATCTAGCATATCCTTACTTTTTCATTTATTTTATGTGTATCTGTTGCTGCTGCTGCTGCTGCTGCTGAGTTTTTTGAGTGGGTATGTATTATTTGAATCTTCTGTTGAGGAAATATCATTTATGTTAAATAATATTTATGAAACACTGTACCTCTTAGAATATCAGATATAAGATCAAACTTACATATCATTAATATCATTTGCTACATTATAATGACATTTTCTTAATTCAGTGCAAAGTATAACATTGTGAATTTAAAACAAACAAGCAAAATATAAATAGACACATAGATACAGAGAACAGATTGACAGCTATCAGAGAGGAGGGAGATTGGGGGCTGGGTGAAAAAGGTGAAGGGATAAAGAAAAGAAAACAACAACAACAAAACAAAACTCAAAGACACAAACAACAGTATGCTGATTAGCAGAGGGAAAGGGAATGGGGAAGGTAGAGGGGAGAAAGAGAGAATCGATGGTGATGGAAGGAGACTTGACCAGTGGTGGTGAACACCGAGTACAATATCCAGATGATGTATTATAGAATTATACACCTGAAACCTATATAATTTTATTAACAAATGTCACCCCAGTAAATTCAATAAAGAAAAAAAATCAGGCTCTGTCTTGAACCTAGAGAAATAGCTCTTGACATTTTATTCTTCTAGTCTCTACTCTAGTATAAAATAGATATAACAGTATTTCTTTTTCCTTTAGAATTTTGTCTCTTCTATCCGGAGATATATTAGTTATAAAATGTTTCATGAGAATATGCAATTTTATCTATAATTATTTCTTTAAATGGTGCTGTTTGGGTAGTAGTAGAACAATGAATATAAAAATATTTTTTTAAAATGTATGTTAAAGTTACAGCTGCCTCAAATGATGGCACCCAATGAAGTTGAAAACAGAAATCTAATCACATGAATTTATTTATTTCCTGTACTTTGATAAGTATTTATTAGTAGATTCCCAAAATAGGATTTTATATAATATATTGGTTGGCAAAATATTTTGATTCAGAGGATCATCTGTCAATATCGCATATGGTAGTTCACTGCCATATTTCCCATATTTCGACGTTCACTGCCTTAAGTTGGTTGCCTTAGCCTAGAGTTTAAGCTTTTAACTCTTATATTCAAAGAATAATGTTTCTGATAATTTTAAATGCAAAGTGCTTCTGTAGCAAGTCATGATACAATGTCTCAGGAGACAGATAAAGCTGCCAAACTCTTCTTTTAAGCTGAATTGATGCTTGGGAAGACTGATATCTGTGAAGACTAAAGTGCTTCAGTTCCAGAAGGTAACTACCAGCCAGGAGAGGCGGTTGGTGGCTTTTATTGTTCTGTAACAGGAATGCATCACAAAGATTTGCCAATGTCTTGTCCCCTTTGATTCTCTAGCTCTTGGCTAAAACTCCTATCCATAACACTATAATGTAGTTGCTTTAGACTGAAAGCTTATTGGCTCACAAGATCCCAAATTTCTGCCATATTTCCTTTCCCTCATATACTCTAATTGTGGAAGCATAAAAAAAAATATCTGTTAAGGTCAAGAGGTCATTCCTGTGGTAGCATTGCTCTAGGAGGAGTGAAGTGAAGCCTGAGGGCATGGCTCCAAAGCCAGACAGACCCTGTAATTGCATCTGTGCTTTGCTCCTTACTAGGGATCCCAAACAAGTGGGCTAAGTGCTTTGAAACTTCATTTGCCCACCAGTAAAATGGATATATTAATAGGACCTATCTTACAGGCATGATATGTAGGTACGTTAAATAAGAAAGTGAATATAAAGTCTTATCATTCTTAATATAGTGTCTGGCACATGGTAAACCTTCAATTTTTGCTTCATCATTATAATATTACTGGCATCATCATTAGCACTCTTCAACAGTCACTGTTGATTGGCCTCAGGTAGACTGTATGGTACTGCTTATTATCATACCTTAAAATTCTAATTTTTTAAACACAGTGTTGATGCTTAGAAACATTTATGTCTAGTTGGTGTAGTCTCTCTTTGTAGGATGTGTCAGCAAAATTATAATCAGGATATTCTTTAGTGGACTGGTTTTGTTTCGTAGAACAAAGGTTTGTTTGACACTACGCTATGTCATTCTGAGCCACCCCATCTTTTTAGAGGTAAGTTCACATTTGCTGTCAGGATATCCTCTCTCTGGACAATGTTTATGAGGGTGCTAACAGAATAGGTCTTTATTCTATATGCCAAATGCCTCTTTTGTTGTTTTCTTCTTTTACATTAGGAACTTCATAAAAAAATAAATATTGCCTGCCTAGCAATATAGTAATTATATGTCCTAAACAGCAAGAAGCATTCCTAAAGATAGTCTGAATAGCAGTAGTGCTGTACTGAGTCTTGCATATACAGCTAGATTTGGAGGAGAATTGCTGAAAGAGAAATGATTTGTATTACCTTCCATTTCAGATAATCTGTGTTACCTAATTTTACTAATGGTCTTAATAATACTACATAATAAAAGCCTAATATACAAATTGACTGAACAGCAGAATGACTGGTGGAATGACTGATCACTCTGATGCATACTGACCACCAGGGGGCAGATGCTCAACACAGGAGCTGCCCCCACCCACAGGCCCTAGGCCAGCCAACGTGGGTGCCAGCAGGGGTCCTCCAATTACTCCGCCAGTTGCCCCACAGATCTTCCCTGGTCACTGGCCAGGCCTAGGGATGCCACCTGTGCATGAATTTCATGCACTGGGCCTCTAGTAAGTATATTAGTTTGCTAGGGCTATTATAATATAGTATCTCAAACTGAGCAGCTCAAACAACAAAAATGTACTGTATCATAGTTCTGGAGGTCAGAAGTCTGAAAGCAAGATGTCAGAAGGGCCATGTTCCCTCTGAAGCTGGTGCTAGGCAAGGGTCTGTTCCCAATCTTTCTCCTAGTTTCAGTAGTGCCTTGGCTTGTAGCAGCATAACTCCTCTCTTCCCATTATATTCTCCCTATGTGCATGCCTCTATGTCCAAATTTCCTACAAGGGTATTTGCTATGTTGGATTTAGTGCCACCTTATTCTAGTATGACCTCATCTTAACTAATTATACCTGTAATGACACATTTCCAAACAAGGCCACACTCTGAAGTATTGGTGGATAGGACTTCAACATATGAATATGGGAGTACCTGATTCAAGTCACAGAATATGAGGGAAGACATTTTTGATCTAGTGACTCTGAGTATAATTAAAAATATACATTTTTATATTTAAGGACTATCTTGAAAAGTTATTTAAACTAGTTAAAATTGTTTAGCATAACTACAAAAGATGGTTCCTTTACATTGGTTGCTTTTGAAGCTGGTCTGGTTATAAAAATTAAATTCAAGGTTAACACTATTTTGAATATGGTTCTCTTCATTCTATTAGTCACCAGAATTTTTTTTTGGGGGGGAAGGGTTAAAATATTAAAAATGGAACAAATCCTGGACATGGCCATTGTCACTATGACTTAAATATTCTATGATGTAAATTACATTAAGTTCAAGGTCCAGGGTTCCATGTGACTCCAAAGCTTGTGCCCTCTGTTATACCATGTTGTTTCTGTACTACAAGAAGTATGTTACCTATAAGTAAATATGTACATTTAGAATTAATTTTAGTTCTTTATATATTATACAACTTTGGGAAATGATACATAATATGGCTTGAGAATGGCTTTCCAAACCCTTATAGCAGTTTACTGCATGACTTAAAAGCATATGAACATGGACTTGAAATCAGCCTGTCTTTGTTACCTGAGAAAAGTCACTCGAGCCCTCTGAGCCTTAGTCTTCTCTTCAGTAAAATGAGGTCAATCATACAGTTGCTGCGAAGGTCATCTGAGATGATGCGTGTTTAAAGGGCCATTTAGTAACTCATAGGAAACTTTCAACAATATGCAGTGCAAATATAGTCTCCCATTCTGTCATTTTACTTTCTTAATGGTTTTTTTTTTTGATGAACAAAAGTTATTTAATTTTTTAATAGACATTTGAAGTATAAAGCAAGTAGAGAAAATGGCACATATTAGAATTATATAGAAAGAAGTGATGAGATTTGTTAAAGTGAACCAACTCATTAAGCACCGCTCAGATCTTTAACTTTACCAGCACCTTAGAGGCTCCCTCGCCCCACTTTCTGTTCTTACTGTCCTCAGAAAAGATAATTTATCCTAACACCATAGACCACTTTTATTTATTCTTAAACTTTATAGGATGGCATCATAGAATGTGTACTACTTTTCTTCCTGGGCTATTTTACTTAACATTATTTTGTGTGATTCAAACACGTTTATGCATGCAGTATAGCAATTCATTGTATCAATATTATATTATCTTCTCCCTATATTGTTATAGGGCATTTAGGTTGTTTCCAGTTTAGAGTTATAGTTGGTTCTCTATATACACAAATTCCACATTCTGGGATTCAACTAGCTGCAATAAAAATTTTGAAAAAAATGTTTATTTCTGTTGTGTATTATATAGTTAAGCCTACGCTGCTTGCATCTGTACTGAATATGTACATACATTTACAGTGTTTGAAGTATTATAAATATTCTAGAGGTGATTTAAAGTATATAGGAGGAGGTGTGAGGTTATATGCAAATACTATGACATTTTATATAAAGGATTTGAACACCAACTCCCCCATGAATACGAAGGGGTTACTGTATTAAAAATAGTGCTGCTATGAACATTCCTTATGTGTCTCTTGGCAAACAGATGTGTGAATTTCTCTGGGATAAATATCTAGAGGTGGAATTGCCAGTTCATAACATATGCACATGTTCAACTTTATCTGATACTGCTAAACTGTTTTTCAAAATGGTTGAATGAATTTATAATTCCACAAGCAATGTATGCATGTTCCAGTTACTCTTAACTTCATCAACATTAGTAACTGCATTTTTTATTTTAGCCATTGGGTTAATACATACTGGTGTTGCTTTATTCATTAATTTGCAATTCTTTGATCTCTAATGAAGGCGATTGCCTTCTCTTATGCATTGGCTACATATGTGCATGCATGGTGGCTGTTGAAGTCCTACCCTATTCCAGGAAATCCCTCTCTACTCTTTTAGAGGTGACAACCATAATTCTTTCCATTTCCGTAGATTAGTTGTATAAGTTCTTAACTTTCACCTCAACAGAATCTCATGTATACCTGGCTTCTTTAGCTCAACATAGGTCTTTGCAATTTTTTCATGTTTAATATTTATAAAAAGTATCTTCATCTGCCTTTGTGAATAGTGTTTTATCAGGTATACCAGTTAATAATGTGGATTTTGTCATCAAAGAAAACATGATAATTTCAAGAGAAACATCAAAAGTGCTTTATTCAAAGTAATGTCCATGACTAGTTACACATTTCCCCATCTTTCAGGTAATTTGTGGGTACCATCCCAAAAGAACTTTTCTTATTTTGAGGCGAACCATTCAGAGACCCAATTTTCCACTTCTTCATACATTTTGAAGTGCCACCCAGAAAGTGCGAGTGCCATCAATCAGAACAAGTGGTAATCTGAAAGAGCAAGGTCAGGGGAATACAGCGGGTGGGTTAATACTTCCCAGGCAAGATATTTTAACTGGTTTTGAAGTGTGCGATGGTGCATTATCATGAAGCAAAATTACTTTGCTGTGTCTTCTAACCCATTCTGGACATTTCACGATCAAAGTGTGGTTCATATTGATTATTTGTTGTTGGCAGTGATTAGTATTAACAGTTTCACCTGGTTTTTAGAAGCTCATAATACACCACATCTTTCTGATCCCACCAAACGCAGAGCATTGTCTTCTCTCCAAAGCAATTTGGCCTTGCAGTAGATGTTGATGGTTGACCTGGATCCACCCTCAATTTTTTGAATTTGGGATTCTCAGAATAAATCCACTTTTCATCACCAGTCACAATTCAATGCAAAAAAGACTTTCGTGCCGTTGAGCAACATTTTACTGATGACTTTAAGTTTTCCATTTGTCTTTTGTTCACTTAATGTGGCACCATTTTCCTTCCTTTAAAATCTTCCCCATTGCTTATAAACAATCAGAAATTGTTTGCTGAGCAACGTTTAATATTTCTGCAAGTTGTTTTTGAGGTTGACATGCATCTTCATCCAAAAATGCTTGTAATTGTTATGTTTCCAAATTTTTTCATTTGACCTGGACATTCTTAGTCTTTCACATTGAAATCATCACTTTTATAGCATTTAAACCAGTTTTCACAGGTATCTTGAGATGTTCACCATAAGCTTCCTGAAGTATATGATAACTTTCAGCAGCACTTTTCTTCAAAATAATGAATTAAAACTTCCCACAAATGCTTTTTTTTGGCATGAAATTCTACATTTTTAAGCATATAAATATCTATGATGTTAACACCAGAAAATTTGACATATGAAGTTTTGAAGCTTGCTGTCAATACAACAAAATAGCATACATATCAAATTATATATATATATATCAACATATGTGTAACTCCATCTATTAAAAAAATCCACATAATTGACCAGTACAGCTTACCTGGTATTATATAAAACTAGAGGCCCAGTGCACAAAGTCATGTACTGGGGGGCAGGGGACTCAGCCTGGCCTGTACCCTCTCACAGCCTGGGACCCCTCAGGGGATGTCTGACTGCCAGCTTAGGGTTGTTCTTGCTCCTTACTGCCTGCCTGCTTGCTCCTTACTGCTCAGTTCGCTGTTCCTTGGCAGCAGGCTCCTTACTGCTCTGCTTGCTGCTCCTTAGCACTGCTGCAGAGGTGGGAGAGGCTGCCACCATCACTACTGCATTTGCCAGCCATGAGCCCAGCTTCTGGCTGAGTGGCGCTACCTCTGTGGGAGTGCACTGACCATCAAGGGACAGCTCCTGCGTTGAGTGTCTGCCCCCTAGAGATCAGTGCACATCATAGTGACCGGTAATTCTGGTCTTTCCACCATAAAGGTTGCTTAGGCTTTTTTTTTTTTTTTTTGCATTGTTTTTCTTTTTTCTTTTTTAACTTTGTATTGATTAAGGTATTACAAATGTGTCTTTATTTCTCCATTGTCTCTTCATCCTCCCAGTCTTGTCCTCACCCCATCCCCTGTTGTCTTCATCCATTGCTTATGCTTATGTGCATGCATAAAAGTCCTTTGATTGATCTCACCCCCTTACCTCCATCCTCCACTATCTTCCCTTTGAGCTTTGAGCATCTGATGGATTCTTCTGTGTCTCTAGATCTGTTTTTGTTCATTGGTTTATATTGTTCATTATAATCCACAAATGAGTGAGATCATGTGATATTTAACTTTCTCTGACTTATTTTACTTAGCATAATGCTCTCTAACTCCATCCATGCTATTGCAAATGGTAGGAGTTCCTTCCTTTTTACTGTGGCATACTATTGCATTTCATAGATGTGCCAACGTTTTTTAATCCACTTATCTTCTGATGAGCACTTAGGCTGTTTCCAAATCTTAGCTATGGTGAATTGTGCTGCTATGAACATAGGGGTGCATATATCCTTTCTGATTGGTGTTTCTGGTTTCTTGGGATATATTCCTAGAAGTGGGATCACTGGGTCAAATGGAAATTCCATTTTTAGTTTTTTGAGGAAACTCAATACTGTTCTCCACAGTGGCTGCACCAGACTGTATTCACACCATCAGTGCACAAGGGTTCCTTTTTCTTGGCATCCTCACCAGCATTTGTCATTTGTTGATTTGTTAATGATAGCCATACTGACAGGTGTGAGATGGTACCTTATTGTCATTTTGATTTGCATCTCTCGAATGATTAGTGACTCTGAGCATCTTTTCATAAGTCTCTTGTCCTTCCTTATGTCTTCTTTGGAAAAGTATCTATTTAGATCCGTTGCCCATTTTGTGATTGGGTTGTTTGTCTTCCTTTTGTTAAGTTGCATGAGTTCCTTGTAAATGTTGGAGATTAAACCTTTATCAGAGATATCATTAACAAATATGATCTCCCATGTAGTGGGTTTTCTTGTTGTTTTGTTGATGGTTTCTTTTGCTGTGCAGAAGCTTTTTATTTTGATACTAGGGGTCTGGTGCACAAAATTTGTGCACTGGGGGGAGGGTCCCTCAGCCTGGCCTGTGCCCTCTCGCAGTCTGGGACCTCTTGGGGTGATGTCCACCTCTGGCTTAAGCCCAATCCTGTCCGTGATCACAGGCCGAGGGGGAGAAGCCGCCTGTTCCTGATCGCAGGCGCAGGGAGAATCCGCCTGAGATCACTGACAGGCAGCTTCTCCACCATACCTGCAATTAGGGACAGGCGGCTTCTTCAACTTCCAGCAGAAGCTAGCCTCAGGCACTGGAGCCGGTTTTCTCTGTCTCCCCTGCCTTCTGAATCTCCAACAGGCCTGGAGAGGCCAGAGCCGGAATGCTTGCGTGGTAGCTGTGGCTGCAACGCAAGTATCCCAGCTCTGGCCTCTGCCATATTTGTTGGGTTAATTTGCATAGCTGCTCCTGATTGGTTGGTGGGCGTGGCTTGTGGGTGTAATGGAGTGAGGGTCAATTTGCATATTACTCTTTTATTAGATTAGATAGTCCCATTTGTTTATTTTCCCTTTAGTTTCCATTGTCCTAGGAGTTGTGTCAGTGAAGATATTGCTTTGGCATATGTCTGAGATCTTGCTGCCTGTGGAATCCTCTAATATTTTTATGGTTTCCCATCTTATGTTTAAGTCCTTTATCCATTTTGAGTTTATTCTTGTGTATGTTCTAAGTTGGTGGTCTAGTTTCATTTTTTTACATGTATCTGACCAAGTTTCCCATCACCATTTATTGAAGAGACTATCTTGGTTCCATTGTTCTTGCCTCCTTTGTCAAATATCAATTGAGCAGAGTGGTTTGGGTCGATTTCTGGTTTCTCTATTCTATTCCATTTGTCTATATGTCTGTTCTTGTGTCAGTCCCAGGCAGTTTTGAGAACAGTGGCTTTGTAATACATCTTGATATCTGGTATTGAGATCCCACCTACTTTGTTCTTCTTTCTCAGGATCGCCGCAACTATTCAGGTTTTTATTATTATTATTATTACAGATGAATTTTTGGAGAGTTCTTTCTATATCTGTGAAATATACCATTGTATTTTAATGGGGAGTGCATTGAGTTTATAGATTTCTTTGGGTAGTATGGAAATTTTAATGATGTTGATTCTACCACTCCATGAACATGGTATGTTCTTCCATTTAAGTCTTCCTCTACCTTTTTTTTCAAAGTCTTATAGTTTTCTCAGTACAGGTCTTTTACCTCTTAGATAAGTTTATTCCTAGGTATCTTAATTTTTTGTGCTATGGTAAATGGGATTGTTTTTGTTATTTCTCTTTCTGTAAGTTCACTTTTGGTGTATAAAAATACCATAGATTTCTTAGTGTTAATTTTGTATCCTGCTACATTGCCAAATTTATTTATTAAGTCTAATAGTTATATATATATATATATATATATATATATATATATATATATATTATTGATTTTTACAGAGAGAAAGGGAGAGGGACAGAGAGCTAGAAACATTGATGAGAGAGAAACATCGCTCAGCTGCTTCCTGCACACCTCCTACTGAGGACGTGTGCCCGCATCCAAGGTACATGCCCTTGACCAGAATCAAACCTGGGACTTTTCAGTTCACAGGCCGATGCTCTATCCACTCAGCCAAACTGGTTAGGGCTAAGTCTAATAATTTTTTTTTAATATATTTTATTGATTTTTCGCAGAGAAGAAGGGAGAGGGATAGAGAGTTAGAAACATCGATGAGAGAGAAACATCGATCAGCTGCCTCCTGCACACTCCCCACTGGGGATGTGCCCGCAACCAAGGTACATGCCCTTGACCGGAATCGAACCTGGGACCCTTGAGTCCGCAGGCCGACGCTCTATCCACTGAGCCAAACTGGTCAGGGCAAAGTCTAATAATTTTTGATGCAGTCTTAAGGGTTTTATATGTACAGTAACATGTCATCTGCGAATAATGAGAATTTTACTTCTTTTCCAACTTGGATGCCTTTTATTTCTTCTTGTCTGATCATTATGGCTAGTACTTCTAGTATTATGTTGAACAGGGTGGTGAAAGCAGGCATCCCTGTCTTGTTCCTGTTCTTAAGGGAAATGATTTTAGTTTTTTCCCATTGAAAATGATGTTGGTTGTAGGTTTGTCATACAAGGTTTTTATTATGTTGAGGTATGGTCCTTCTATTCCCACTTTGCTGACAGTTTTTATCAGAAAAGGCTGCTGGACTTTGTCATATGCTTTTTGGATCAATTGACATGATTATGTGATTTTTGTCTCTCAATTTGTTTACGTGATGTATCATGTTTATTGATTTGCAAATATTGTACCATCCTTGCATCTCTGGGATAAATCCCACTTGGTCATGGTGTATGATCTTTCTAATGTAGTGCTGGATCTGGTTTGTTAGAATTTTGTTGAGGATTTTAGCTTCTATGTTCATCAGGAATATTGGCCTGTAATTCTCTTTCTTCGTGGTGTCTTTATCTGGTTTTGGTATTAGGGTAATGCTGGCTTCATAGAAAGAGCTTGAAAGTGTGCCTACCTCTTGAATTTTTTGGAATAGTCTGAGAAAGATTGGTTTTAGTTCTTTGAATGTTTGGTAAAACTCCCCTGTGAAGCCATCTGGTCCAGGGCTTTTGTTTGCTGGAAGCTTATTGATTACTGTTTTAATTTCACCAGTAGTTATCAGCCAATTCATGTTTTTTTATCCTTCCTGATTGAGTTTTGGAAGCTTATATTTTTCTAGCAATATGTCCATTTTGTTGAGATTGTCAGTTTTTTGGAGTAGATTTTTTCATAGTATTTTTTTTTATAATCCTTTGTATATCAGTAGGGTTCATTGTTACTTTACCTCGTTCATTTCTGATTTTGTTTATTAGGGTCCTCTCTCTTTGTTTCTTGTTGAGCATGGCGAGAGGTTCATCAATCTCATCTATCCTTTCAAAGAATCAGCTCTTGGTTTCATTGATCTTTTATATTGTTTTTTGTGTTCTGTGTTGTTTTTTTTTTTTGGTCCCTGTGTCACTTATTTCTGCTCTGATCTTTATTATTTCCTTCCTTCTGGATACTGTGGGCTTTTTTTTGTTTCTCTCTAATTCTTTAAGTTGTAGAGTTAGATGATTTACTACCATTTTTTTTTCTGTTTTTTGAGGTAGGCCTGTAGAGCTATAAACCTCCCTCTCAGTACTGCTTTCATTGTGTCCCATAGATTTTGGGTTGTTGTGCTTTTATTATCATTTGTTTCCAGGATGTTTTTAATTTCTTCTTTGATCTCTTTGGTAACTCAATCATTGTTTAATAGTATGCTATTCAGCTTCCAAGTGTTTCAATGTTTTTGATTGTTTTTATTATATTTTATTTCTAATATTATGCCATTGTGGTCTGAGAAGATGCTTGTTATGATTTCTATCTTCTTGAATTTGAAGAGACTTTACCTGTGTCTTAATATGTGGTCTATCTTTGAAAATGCCCTATGTGCACTGGTGAAGAATATATATTCTGTAGCTTTGGGGTGAAATATTCTGAAGTTGTCAATTATGTCCATCTGATTTGGTGAGTCATTTAGGATTGCTATTTCTTTGCTGATATTTTGTTTAGAGGATTTATCCAGAGGTATCAGTTGGGTATTAAAGTCCCCTACTATGATTGTATTGCTATCGACCTCACCCTTGATGTCTTCCAGAAGTTATTTTTATGTATTTGAGTCCTCCTGTATTGGGTGCATATATGTTTACCAGAGTTATATCTTCTTGTTGAATTACTCCCTTTAGTATTATGTAGTGGCCTTCCTTATTTCTTGTTATGGCCTTTACTTTGAGGTCTATTTTGTCAGATATAAATGTCATAACCTCAGCTTTTTTCTCATTTCCATTTGCCTGAAAATTTTTTTCCATCTCTTCACTTTCAGTCTGTGTGAATCCTTTGTTCTGAGGTGGGTCTCTTGCAGACAACACATATATGGATCATGTTTTCTTATCCATTCAGCTACCCTATGTCTTTTGATTGGTGCATTTAATCCATTTACGTTTAATGTTATTATTGATAAGTACTTGTTTATTGTCATTTTTATTCTTAATGTTTGTGTTTCTTCTTGCCTTTCTGTTTCTTCTTTTTACAGAAGTCCGTTTAGCATTTCTTGCATTGCTAGCTTGGTAGTAATAAACTTTCTTAGCTTTTTTTGTCTGTGAAGCTCTTAATTCCAACTTCAATTTTGAATGATAGCCTTGCTGGGTATAGTATTCCTGGAATCAGTCCCTTGCTTTGCATCACTTTGTATATTTCATTCCATTCCCTTTTGGCCTGGTGTGTTTCTATCAAAAAATCAGTTGATATTCTAATAGAAACTCCCTTGTAAGTAATTTTCTGTCTCTCTCTGGCAGTCTTTAAGATTCTTACTTTCTTGTTGGTGTTTGCCAATTTAATTATGATGTGTCTTGATGTCAATCTTTTGGGGTTAATCTTGTTTGGGACTCTGTGTACTTCTTGGGCTTGCATAGTTTTTTTTTTTTTCTTGCCAATATCTGGGAAGTTTTCTGTCATTATTTCTTCAAACAGGTTTTCTATCCCTTATTTCTCTTCCTCTCCTTCTGATACCCCTATTATGTGTATATTGTTTTGCTTTGTATTGTCCCAAAGCTCCCTTAGGCTCTCCTCTTGCTTTTTAAAACTTCTTTCCAGTTAATGCTGTGCTTGTGTGTTTTATCCTACCTTGTCTTCTAATTCGTTGATGTGGTCCTCAGCCTCTTGTAGTCTACTATTTAAGCCTTCCATTGTGTTCTTTATTGCAACTATGTCATTCTTCATCTCCTGTTGGTTCCTTTTCATGTTGGTGACATTCTCATTCAGCTCCTTATAATTCTCAATGAGTTGTGTGTATTTGTCATCCAGCCATTTGATCATCCTTATAACTATTACTCTGAATTCTTTCTCTGATATGTTGGTAGCCTCAGTTTCATTTAACTCCCTCTCTGGTGATTCTTCTTTTCTTTTTTCCTATGGGAGCTGTTTTTTGTCTTACGTTTGCTGTAATGTTTTAATTGTAGATCCAATTGCTTTGCTACCCAGGTTTTTTGGGGGATGGTGCTACTGGTGTGACCTCTCAGGTCTCCTGGGTTTGGTAATCTAGTGTAGTTCCCTACTTGAACTATTTGGGTTCTCTTGATGTAGGCCTGTGAGCTGAAAAGGTGCAACTGCAGTGTCTAGAAGTCAGCAGCAGCCATGGAAGGAGGTGTTCCAATTTTTGCTATTTTATACCCTTGGTTGAAGTCATGCGTGCCCAGTGGGGACTCACAGTGGCACACAGGAATCATGTTTGGGTGATGGGGCTCAGGAGGCCTGTGCTTTGGAAATTCATGCACAGTGGGGGGGGTGTCCCTCAGCCCAGCCTGCACCCTCTCCAATATGGGACATCCCTCTCATAATCCAGGACTACTGGCTCTTGACCACTCGCCTGCCTGCCTGCTTGCCCCTAACTGCTTCTGCCTGTCAGCTTGATCACTCCTTAACCACTCCCCTGACAGCTTGATCAATGCCTAACTTCTCCCCTGCCTGCCCAATTGCCCCTACCTTCCCCTGATGGCCTGGTTGCCCTAACTTCCCTTTCCTGCTGGCCTGGTCACCCCTAACTTCCCTCCCTTGCCAGCCCAGTCATCCCTAACTTCCCTCCCCTGCCAGCCCGTTCACCCCAACTGCCCTCCCCTGCTGGCCTGGTTGCCCCCAACTGCCCTCCCCTGCCGGCCATCTTGTGGTGGCCATCTTGTGCCCACATGGGGGAAGCCATCTTGTGTGTTGGAGTGATGGTCAACTTGCATATTACTCTTAGGGTTGATTATAAATTTGGGTTCTCAGTTTGTTTTTTTAGGAAGTGTTTATAGTTTATTAATGAATTCTCTCCATTAGACTTTTACATGTTGTTCAATTTGACAGCCATTTGCTGCATATGACCATTGAGCATTTGAGATGAGCATAATATGACAAAGGAACTGAATTTTTAATTTCATTTAGATTAATTTTAATAGATAGATGGCTAATAGTAAAATGTAGAGTGCAGGTCTAGATACAAATCGTCTTGTTTGATATGTCATGGAAAATATTTTCTCCCAGATGTTGGTTTGCTCTTTTGCTTTTAAAGAATTCCTTCCTATTTTCTATATGGACAATTTTGTCATAAATAGATTTGAATCTTATTAGAAATGGTACAAGTCTGGTTTTATCAAGATCTCTTAAAATCAAACAAAGATATAACATAGCATAAGCACTAAAAAGAAGAGCATATATCTCTCTAATTCAGTTACTTACAAGTACAGTGTGAATTCTGATTTTTAAAATTTTCTTGAGAGGATATCAAACCAGTTCATCAAATCCTCTGTGTGTCATCTAATAGCTGTTTTGTGTCAGTTATTCAAGTGTCTCCCAGTAATAGGTCTCAAAGACACAATTCAGAAATATGCTGAGTCTGTAGAGTCTCTGCCTAAGCCCAAAAGTATGCTCCAAGTGAGTGAAGACCCTTGACATAAGAAGATGATATGAGAACATAATAAAAAGAGCTGTAGCTAGGGCATTTACAAGAGCTAGACTGACACATTAAATCTCTTGAGGCCCTGAGGAGAAGCCAGAGTAATAGCTAAGAATCTTTCTGGGTTATAGCTTTTTTTAGTATAAAGCACATTATTAAAAGGATATAGATGTAGCAGGTAAATTGGTTTAAATAATTAAGGGTAATATATATGAATAATCACAAAATTATGGTATAGACTTCTAGTTTCATACAGCTCAAATTAATTCTAACTATAGAGCCTTGTATCTGTGAAATCTAAATTTTTAAAGCATATAACCCAGAAGTGAAAAAATTTGAATTGTCTTGATGTTAAACGGATGCATACATACTCTTATAGTATAAACTTTAGGACAGAAACTGAAACCTTTTACACTTAAACATTATGGCAAATGCCTCCAGAAATAACCATAAAAATGAGTAAAATATATGATGCTGTAATGCATAGTATTAAGTTGCTGCTGATTCTTCAAGTAGTAAACAGTGAAGAATAAGATATGTAGCTTTTGAAGTGACAAGAGCTATATCCAGTCACAGGAGTACTATTTAGAAAATATCTCTTCAATGCAGTAGAGTATGTTGGTGTTTCCCATATATTTTCTCTGAAAACTTGTCAGTGTGGCTAGAGCCCAGTGAACAGAAGGGAGAGTGGAACTAGATGAAGTTGGTGAGGAGGCAAAGGGCACATTATAGATAATGATGAGCAAAATGGATCTCATTCTCTCTATGAAGGGTAACCAATGCAATCATTTTAGTGGTGAAATGACATGAATGCATTTGGGTTGTGGGATTAATCTTTTTGCAATATGGAATCAATAATGCAGAGTGGACAAGAAAAGAGGAATTAAGTTTTAATACTAAATTAGTGAATTAGATCTTTTGAACAAAGGCCAGAACAAACTATTAGAACTAAATTAATTTGCTAGGAGAAAAATCAAATAAAATGCCTGTGATTTCTAAAACTGCAGTAATTATTTAAAACTAGTTATAGTGTCACTGGTTGAACTATTGGAACTAATTCTCTGAAAACTCCAATGACTGTTGTCCAACTTTGAGTATTAAAAATTATTCATGATTAAGTCCCATTGAGTAAGTTGATAGCATTCTAGTGAGATTTAGTAGCAAAAGCTTTGTCTGGGTAAAATATGTTAAAATTCAAAGTATGATAAATATTTGACAATTGTTTGTTTGTTTCACAACATAAAGTGTAAATCCAAATGTATTTTATTAAGGTAGTTTCATTCTGAATTGATAGTGATTATCACTAATTTTAATACTACATTTTTCAAATGTTACTTTTATTTTGTGCTTATTTACTAGTTTTTATATTTTATAGCTGCAAAAATTATAGCAAAATATCTACCTTCTTTAGTACTATACTACATACACAAAGGTAACTGTTTCTCTATTGTTCTCCTAATACATTTGTTAAAAACCATTATGACTTTGAATGACACGTTGAAACCTCTATGCCTCATATCTGAATTTCTAGAATGGAGTGCTTTGTCTGGGGAATGAAATAAGGGGGTAGAAAAGAGAGCTACTTTAATATATATATATATATATATATATATATATATATATATATATATATATATATATGCATTTGTAATTTCAGAGAGATAGAAATGTCAATGATGAGAGAGAATCATTCATTGGCTGCCTCCTGCATGCCCTCTACTCAGGATACAGCTCAAAACCTGGGCATGTGCCCTGACCAGGAATCAAACTGTGACTTCCTGGTTAATAGGTTAACATTCGGTCACTGAGCCACACTGACTGGGCAAGAGAGAGGCCATTTTTCTTTTACTTTATAACTTTCAGAGTTTCTTAGATTTTTGAAAAGTACAGCCAACTCAGCAACATTGGAAATTTAGATAGATATTATGTGATTTTTCTTCAGACTTGTATTATCCACATAGTCCTGTTTCTAAATCAGAGTAGGCTACATTTTTTTTAACTATCAAATGTGGGAAAGGAATACATGGAAAATGAGACCAGGTGGGGATACAGAAGGCAGCTGAAGGGGGGAAAAAAGCACTTAGTGTTCTCTTGACCAAAACTCCATGTCCCTAGAAAATGTCCATCTACTTCTGTGTATCTATGAATCTGTTTCTGTTTTATATGTTCTTTATTTTTTTCTTTAGATTTTGCATAGAAATAAAATTATATGACATTTGTCTTTATCTGTCTGAAACTAATGTAAAAAATATTGAGTGTCAATTGTAACTTAAAAAAAATTTAAAAAAGAATGTTCATCTGTTCGTAAGATGTACTTAAATGATGGCCACTGTGCTAGAAATTACAGAGCCACATACTTGATCCACCTCCATGAATATTTAAATTAAAATTAACAACTTCAAGGTATCACAATGTTGTAGCTGGATCAGAACAGACATAGAGGGCACAAGTTTACCTTGCAAACTCTGGGCTAGTTAGCTGTGCTGACTCATTTCAATAACCTTGATATTAAGCAACTCTGCATGTTATGCAATTCAACTTGTTTTTTTAATCCTCACCTGAGGATATGTTCTTTTAATTGATTTTAGAAAGAGAGAAAGGAAGGAGAGAGAGAAACATCAATGTGAGATAGAAAAAAGGTCAGTTGCCTTCCCTATGTACCCAACTGGGGATTGATCCTACAACCCAGATATGTGCCCTGACTGAGAATGGAACCCACAACCTGTCAGTGTACAGGCTGATGCTGCAACCAACTGAGCCACACCAGCCAGGGTATAATTCAACTTTTTAAGCTTTATTTGGCACACTTTTGTGGGAGTTTCTTTTAATTATATAACATTTTGTTAAAATGAAGGATTTAAATAGTTTGATTTTTTTCATTTCTTGGTCACTCATTTTTTTATTCACTATATAACACTAGAGACCCAATGCATTAAATTTGTGCAAGGGTCTCATCCCAGTGGCCTCTGCTGATCCTTGCAGCCCTGACTTTGTTGTCTGAATGGTTGTCCAGAATGTTTTCCAGACAATTGTTTGGCTATTTGGTCTAATTAGCATATTAGCTCTTTATTATATAGGACTAGAGGCCCGGTGCACGAAATTTGTGCACTGGGAGGTGGGGGAGGGGGAGGACAGGAGGGGAGGTCCCTCAGCCCGACCTGCACCCTCTCCAATTTGGAAGCCCTCAGGGGATGTGCTACTGATGGCTTGGGCCCACACCACGTGGTTATGTGCCCTCTGCCGGGCCTGTGTGCTCCACACCACAGGGATGGGCAAGCAGGTCCTGCTGGGTGCTGCCTGCCGACCTATTGCCTGCTCCCTGGTCATCCCGCTTGCCTGCTCCCCAGTCAATGCAGCCACCACCCCAGCAGGCCCTGCTGGGAGTCTGCCTGCAGGTGCCCATTGCTTGCTCCCTGGTTGCCACTAACACTTCCCAGCAGGCCCTGCTGGGTGCTGCCTGTAGGCCCAACTACCTGCTGGGCTCACGTTGCCAGGGTGATGCTGCCAGCATCCTCCCAGCCACTATGGGCGTGCCACCTTTATCACCGAGTGATGACTAATTTGCATATTAGATAGGATGTGCCTACCTTTTTACTTACATATTATAATAGTTTATATTTTGGCTTTGTTTGTATTCCAAGCATTGCTGATTTCCTTATGGATTCTCAGATAATATATTTTGATTGGCAAATCTTATTGATTTAACATTTTTTAGAACTTGTTTATAAACTCAGATATTATATTAGTATCTGGAATGTTTTCTGTATAGTAGCATAAACATAATTCCTTGATGGCATAAGAGAGGAAAATCATCTGTCCACCCTTGTTCTCACCCTACATTCTCAAAGTGACCTGATTACAATTTGACTTTGCTAATTTAGTGCATTGGTCATCAGTTATGGAAATCCAGTTGACTTGATAACTATTCACTATCTTTCTAGACAAAAATAATTGTACTTCTCTACCTTCTGAGAGTTATTTGTGGTCATGTGGTTTGCTTTAGCCAATGAAATTTGATGTGATATGTGTTTTGGGCCATTCTCCATGTCTGGCTGAGGTAATTGTGAAAGTGTCTGTTGCTAGGGGAGATGCCATTGGTTTAGAGCAGCCTGGAATGCCACATGCAGCTGGGAGAGAGCTGCCTGGACCCTCAGTGGAATTTATAAATTTTTTTTGATATGTCACTATGACTTGGAGATGTTTTAACTACAGCATACACCAGCTAGCACAGCCTGACTGGTACCTGAAACTTTTTGATAATGACATTTAACAGTGTCTATTATATCACAATATTATGTTCTTAATGAGGTCTCTGAATTAAAGTAAGATTTCTTTATATATTTCTAGATATTTTGCATATTTTATTTTCATATACTTTACATGAAGTATATTAATTTATATTGGATATCTCAGGGAATAGGAACAATTTAGAAGTACTTGTCAGAGAGTGTTTAGTGGTTATCATCAGTCACATTTTATAATATTTAGTACTCATTTTTCCTCTTAGTATATTTTTATTACCTTACTCTCATTACATTTTCATTAAGTACAATTCTCATTTTAATATAGCTTTTCCAAGTGAAAATAACCTTTCCTCAGAAGCAATTACTACATCCTTTTGTGGAAACACACCTATAAAACTAAAGATGGGGAAGAGGATGTTAGTTCAGTGGTGTTGTTTTTTCAGTGATTAAGCCTTCCCCAGAGCTTCACCATTGAGCTTCTAACACTAAACCAAGAAATTGAGCATCCTAGCAAATTCTCAATAAGATAATTATCTTACATATAATACTACACCATATTCCTTTAATACAAACTTACATGCTTTCTTTCTTCATGTCTTAGTTTAAGTACCCACTTCTTGCATGCCTCCTAACTGCACTTTTATATTAAATCTACATGGAAAAAACCTACAAAAACTATTAAAACACGAAGCCTGTCCACATGCAGTACCATGGCTCTATCCCAGATATTATGGAACTTAGTTACAATTCATGTAGGAAGTCAGAACCTGAACAAATTGAAATGCATAGATTTGAAAACTAGAATGGGTGGAAATACCTCAAGGGCTTCAATACTTCTGTGTTCTTAGGGACTTGGGGCAGAGAGCATGGAAATGAGGCATTTGTGAATCATCACATATTTAGGAGTTTTATAAAAATTGGTGATTTCTTCTTTTCCTTCCACATAGAAAGGTAACCAAAATTGGGCCTTGTCCTTAGTGTGATCACCAAACTCAAGATGACAGCTTCTAACACTCAGGTTTACTTGAAAACTCTTATCTTTCTGTAAAGATAGTATGGGATGGGTACTGAGGGCAAGGGGAAACAGCCCACTTTGTACCTTTCAAGATCTCCACAGGTGTTTGTATGTTTGAGAGATCTGGTGAGGCAGCTGTCGGGGCAGGCTTGGAGAAAGATGGAGAAAGATAGACTAAAATAATGCCAGGGCAGGGTTGTTGGTAGTGGCTAATTATGCCTGAAGGAACATCTCTTATCAGAGCTCAAGGCACCACTAGAATCAAGATAGTTAACAGAGTAAAACATAGAGGTAGGGTGACATCAGCAGGTCAGCACAAACCATCTCCGCAACAATTCACAATAGTTCACCAGATTTAGCAAAAATGTTCAGACACAGGAATCACAGGAATCGGCCAAGAGCCTGAATCAAAAGAGTGAGTGGCAAATGAGAAGGTAATGTGGACACATACCTGAGGCATGTACCAGTCCATACAGCGTCCTTCAGTGTGCCCCCCCCCATTCTCTGTGGGGGAGATGCAAGGACTGGGTGTATGGTTCACTTGCCCACCGTTTCAGTGGACAGCCATGAGAACCTTTTCATTTGGAATCACAGTTAAGAATTCTGGCTCCGAACCAGGCTGCTTAGCTTTGCGTTTCAGCACCACTACACAGCTCTGGGTCCTTGAGACAGGTTGACTAAATTTTCTCAGTTTAAGTCCCTTTATCTATTAAAGATAATAGAAGTCTCATGTATCCCCTGGGTTGGTGTGATTAATAAATGACATAAAATTCACTGCTGGGTCTATAATAAATAGCATTTTCTGCAGCTGCTAAAACTGCTTGTATTCTAACCATGAAATAATCACCATATTCCTAGAAGGCAGTGAAACAGGAAATGGGTATATATAATCCCCCAAACACAGGCCTATTTTTAATATATACTATTCAGGTCTATTTTTAGGGATACTATGAATATCAACACTGTCCTATTTCCATTTTTATTTTGATTTGGGGAATCTCAGGGAAAATTCATTAGACTTCATACTATATATTTTATTTAATAAAATTACTAATTTTATTTTGCTACCCTTATGTGTGTGTTTTTTTTTTTCATCTGGCCTTCTTCATCTTGTTACTTTTATTTTCTTCTAGGCAATGAGTTCCTCTAAGCTTCCTAAATCATTCTGGATGGATTAGGTGATATTAGTTTTGTTTGGTGTGTAGGGTTTGTGCAGAATCATAATAAAAACCTCACTTAGATAACAGAGACTGAAAAACTTGACCAGTCAGTCAAGCAAAAATATTTATACAATGGAGGTTGAGAGGAGATGTGTGTTAATGGAAATATCTGGGCAGGGTAGGGTACCAATGATTTTAGAAATTATTCTAGCATCAATATTCTAAAAGAAAGTTGGGATGTAAAAGACTTGGTTTGAGATAATGAATGATTATCTAGATTATAACAGTTTGTGTAGGAGTGAGAAGGAAGTGGTAATATGAGGAGATTAAATTAATAGAACTTGGGATAACTACAGAATACTGGGACATGGAATTAGATCAATAAAATATACATGGAATCAAATATTTTCTCCAGTAATAATTAATGATCAGCAGGCAATTTTTGTAGAGCTTGTTGAATGAAAAAGCAAAACAGTGTTTGCTGTTCAGATAACTTTGATTTTAAATTTTGTACTTTGCAAAATTACAGAAGGAAACAGTTCTATGAAACTGATAATAAGGTCGTTTGTATTAGCATGTGAGGTCTTCAGTTTATGCCTAGGTTTAAAACACACAGAGACACAAAATGGGCAGAATCTGAAGACAATAAGAGAAATTTCATCTAAGTTCTGTAGGCAATATTATCCAGCCATAATAAACATAATAATTTTTTACTAGTTTTATATCAAAGAGGAACAGAATTATAACATTAGTTTACTAACTATGCTCCCCTTCTGTCAGTGGGGTTTCTGCAGCAAGTCAGTGGAGGGATGAGTGAGGAGGGGAACAGAGCTGGGGACAGCAGCTGGGGCTTTGGGTTCCTACTTCCAACCTGAGCTATTCATTTTTTATGTGGGCCTCACCATTAGAAGATTCTGTGCAAAGAAATAATTCTGTGACTAAAAGAACTGAAAGTCACAACTTTAAGGCATTTGTAAATCTTGACTACAGTGATGCTAGAATTAATTAGGGAGCAGTATCACTCTCATTTCCTAGCATCAGTGCAGTTACTTGGTTCTCTGTAAAAAGTATTGAGTCCAAGAACCCCTTTTGGATTTGGGTTTGAATGGCATGTGTATTTGACAGTGCAAAAGGTATGGCAGTTGCATTCAGGCTTCAGGTGCCTGGAGCAGGTGGGACAGAAAGATGTCCTTAGGAGCTCACACAGTCCTCCAGGCCTCTGCTCTGACAAGTTACTCATCATGCTGTGGGCAAGGTCACTTGGCCCCTGGCATTATTATAGACACAATCATCCTGGAGCCATCTGTGGCACACATTTATTTTCTCAGGTCCCAAACCAATATATTTGAAGCACATAATTACTTCATTAAGATTTCTGCAGACAATGCAATGGGAACATACAGGAATAAGAGTCAGTTTCTTTTGATATTGAGATTGGCACCCCTGAGAAGGGTTTTGGGCTGGGGACAACATTTCATGGCTGAGAGAAAGACATCGCACATAGAGCCTGCTCTAACAGTTTGCAGATATGATTTTGGAGACTCTAATAAATACCTTACTGATTTTGAGATAAGAGATTAAAAGCTATGGTGGGCTACATTAGCTATCTATTGCTGGAGAGCAAACCACCCAAAATGTAGTAGTTAAAAACAAAGTAACATCTCTCATGATTTCTGTGTGCTAAAATTGTGTGCAAGAATAGTGACCATGGCTTGTCTCTTTTATGACATTTTGGGTTTTAACTGGACACATTAAAAGTTGAGTGCTGAAATAATTTGAAGGCACATCACTTGTATGTTTGGTTGATCTTGGCTGGGGTCTTAGCTAGAATTATACCTGGAAAACTTTAATCAATGTGGCCTTCCTCACATTATGGCTGAGTTCGAACAGAGAGACAGATAAAAGAGAACATATATAAGTCATTTCATCTTTTATGATACAACCACAAAAGTCACAGAGAGCTACTTTCACCAAATTCCATTTAAGGCAGTGACAAAGTTACACTGATATTCAAGAGGAAAGATAGGGATTCCATCTCTTGATAGAGATGTGTCACTGTCACATTAAAGAAAAACCTGTAGGGTAGAATATTTATAAGTGCACCCATCTTGGTACAGTGTAGTCTGCCACATGAGAAAGGAATGATAAGAAATGATGAGTGCATTATTGTGTTTTGTTAAGAGGTGCCAATCAAACTTTTCCTCCTACTGGTTTTGACCCAATTGATATATATATATATATATATATATATATATATATATATATATATATATAGACTCAGCTTGATAATGCATAAAGCTTCAATGGAAAATGCAGGTCAAAGCCCAAAGCAAAATGATTTTCCCATAGAAATGATTTTACTGGCCAACAATTGAGTGGGAAAGACTTACTCCAGTGAGTTTTTCCAAAGACCTAAGCAACAGGAGCAGAGCATATGTGAAGAAGAAAATCATGAGAAAGAAAAATAATAATAGTGCATCTCAGGCCAAGGTACATTTTCTTTATTCTACGGAGTCATCTTCAATTGGAGCACACTTGTGATACTGCCAGATATAAAACAGAATTGAGGGCAGGCAGAATCTGAACAGGTGTCGGTACAAACTTAAGCTTCAGAGCGACTTGCTTTTTTGCTGCCAAGCACATCATTGCAGATGCACGCGTTGGCTTCTTGAGACGGAAATGGTCTAAATTCTTTCTTGAGAAAAGTTGGTGAATGTATTCCATACTAAAAACCCTCTGTTATCTGACCAGCAAGGAAGCAGTTCTCCCTTAGAGATGCTCTCTTGTCATGAAATATGCAAAAGGAAGATTGGCAAGATTTTGATTTTTAATGATTTCATAAAACATATTTCGTGCTGCTTGAGTTTTATGTGTGTGTGCATGTGAGTGGGTGTGTGTTGTAGTCGTTGGATTCCAGAGCCAGACTTTTCAACGCAGATCCGCCCCTCTCTCTCCTGTCTCACCCCTCCAAGCGGCTTTGTGAAGCTCGGGCTCCAGGCTTTCATGTCTGATAGGCCTTTCCTAAGTAACGCAGGTAAATCACCTGCAGCTGTGAGCACTCTTTGCAGAAGGTTAAATTTATTCCACAATATAGAGCTCATCTCTGTAAATAATCTTATTATGCTCCTTTATAAACATTTTGGTGGAAGAAGATTCCTGGTTTAACTCAATCATGTATTACAGTGTCCCTGCCCCATGCATTAGATTGATTATGGTGGCATGTGAGATTGATAATGCATAGATCTGTGTTATGACAGCCATTGTTTTAGTGCCACACGGAAGAGCAATGCTTCCTTAAATGTATCATTGTATAAAATATTGACCTAGGGAACTTCATTATTCAAGCTGGAGAGACAGTCACTCCTTAACAGTAATAAACTGTTTCTGTGTTACACTGAGAATACTTCGGGAAATATGAGAGTTGTCAACTCTCTTGAAAATCCTGTCTTTATAGTACACATGACACTGAAGCTATAGCTGTATTTTCTGCTAATAAAAGCAAAGGCACAGACAGATGTGAAGGATATCATGGCACATTGACAAGAAACTAAGAAAAATGAATACCTGGTTGTGGAGTCAGAAAGACACAGGCCAATGACCTTGGGAAGCTTTACTCTTTGGAGACATTTTTGTTCTTATAAGGAAAGCAAAGATAATGCCACATTAGTGTAAAAAAATAAAATAAACCTGAGGCTGTAAAGTGAACATGCTTTGTGTAAAATATCCTGAAGTGTCTCTTAACAAAAAGTCACGTGACATAGCATAAAAGATGCTGAAAGTCAGCCAGAATATGTTAGAAAAGAAAGACATTTTAGAAGTTTCCTCCTAAAATGATATACAGGAGTGCAATAAAAAATGACAGTTTGAACCAGGATGACATGTCTTTCATTTGTTAAATAAGAAAAATCCTTGCTTCCTATTAACCTTAACCTCTCCTCCTGTTCTATTGCAGCATTGTTAATGAAGTCCCTCCCCCCTTTTTAGGAAAACTGTGGTTAATATTATTTAAAAAATAAAATACCTTGCATGTCCTTTTCCAATTGCTGTCATAGTGACCTCTTCTTTGCCTGGAACTTAAAGAAACAAAATTATAGAACTCAGAAAACAATAGCATATAAATGCTAATTGATGTTCAGGGCTACTAGTCACTCTAAAGTGCCTTATTAACAATTTAAAAAAATATTTTACTAATTGATTTTCTTTAGTTCTGATTTTTGAAATTTAGAACTTCATAAAGAATATGTGATAAGGCAGTTATTCAGAATACCAAATTTAACAAACACCAACAGATAACTCTTTTTTAAATTTTTTCAAAAATTTAAAGTTAGTTATGTTTAAGTAAGATTTATGTGATATGATAGAATATTATTTCTTTAATAATACCTAGAAGACACAGTATACATTGTGTACTTATTTTTAAAATTCTAAAAATGATATGTTAGTTTTCAGGTATGACCATACTTTCTGAATTTTAGATGTAGTTAAAAGAACTGTTTTCCATTGTGTTTAATCTACCTGGTTAAATAGCATACTTATGTCGCTTTAATTATTATTAACATTTTAGTTCATAAGGATGCATCCTTATACTGGATTATCTGCAATATTTTCAAAAGCTCTTAAGAAAAATGTAATCATAGAAAGAAATACAGGTATGAATGTGAATACATACAGAGAGAAAGAAGGCAAAGAGGCTTTTTAAAAGGGAGAAATAAATGATATCATGTATTAATGAAGACAAGCAAGGGTAGAATAATAAAAATATTAACAAATCCTCTTACTATCAAAACTTGCCTGGTAATTTATTTTTAAATTTAGTCTTTTAACTAATATTAATATATAATACTTTGGTGCTATATATACTTGGAATTAATGTTAATTAAGTAATAATTAGGTCTTAAAACCATAGTCCTAGCATACTTTGTTTTAAAGGCCAGACTCAGTAGTTCTGAGGAAACTCCAGTTTTTGCATTTCATTCTCCTAAGCAACTGTTTCTTTCAGGCTCCTCAGTGGTGGAATAGGCAGGGTAGTTTCTTTGTTCTCGGACTTTTCCCCTTGAAAGTTAATTAAGTATTTATTTATCAAATTACTTTTGCAACTTTTATGCCAAGGGGAAAAAATAGTTGAAGTTAAAACAAAGCAATTAATTAAATTATGTGCTATTAACCATCAGTCCAGTATCTCCTAGACTAGACGTAAGTAATTAAGTAAAGTATCTACAAATGATCTGTGCACATGGACATATGAATTTCTGGGACAAACTACCACAGTGAGGGGACACTAACACATCCGTCCCCTCCAACACATCTCCTACAGGCTCCTTGATGACCACTGTTCATTTATAGTCATCTTTACAGCCTCAGCCATTCTTTTTTTCATATACTTGCATAACGTTTTAAAATTTATGGCTTATTTTACATTGATTAGATTTTAGGTTGACTGCTTCTTGATGTTATGTAAAGGGCACCTTAATCTCATGAATTACCTGTTTCTAAATCACAATGCAGGTTGAGCTACATTATAAAAGGTTTTCCAGATCCATATCTATTACTATGTGGACTTTAATCAACAACAATTACATGAAGTAGACTATTTTGCCCTGAGTGTTTTTGAATTTACCTCACCCTTGTCCTAACTGTTTTTTGACCTAGGTTTTTAGATAACATTGCTTTTCAACTTTCACTGTTTATGGTCGATAAAATAATTTTTTAGTGTTTCTGACTTTAAAAGTTTAAATAGAAGTATGTTTCTGACTTTATTTTTTTAAATTTCTTTATTAAGTTATTACATATGTGTCCTTATCCCCACATTACCCCTCATCCCCGCCACCTCATGCCCTCACCCCCCTGTTGTCCGTGTCCATTAGTTAGGCCTATATGCATGCATATAAGTCCGTTGGGTGATCTCTCCCCCTTACCCCCACCTTCCCTTACCTTCCCTCTGCAGTTTGATGGTCTGATCAATGCTTCTCTGTCTCTGGATCTGTTTTTGTTTATCAATTTATATTGTTCATTATATTAATGAGTGAGGTCATGTGATATTTATCTTTCTCTGACTGGTTTCTGACCTTAAAAGTTTAAATAGAAGTAATCTTTCCAAATAAGAACTTGATGTATTTGTTAATTTATGCAGGCAACCATGTAGATTAAATACAATTATTTTTCAATTTTTATGATATCAAGGCTACTCTAAACAAAATTCACCAAAAGACAGCCTGAAGGCTAGCCTGTGTGTTTAGTAAACAATATTTTGTCTTTGCTGTGTTCTTTTTTTATGCTTTAGACTCCTTACTCTTTAACTTAGGACTAAGGTAATTGTATAAAGGAAACCAAGGCCCATGAGAAAGGATGGGTGACATAAAACATTATTCAGCAATTGTGTATTCTCCTGAAAATAATATTCTAGCTATCTCCATTCCTACTTCTCCCATCACTCACATTTTATCTGTTTACTGTGCTTTATTCTGTGGCACCTGCCAATTTTAAAACCATAGCAGTTACTTGATTTCTGTTTATTTTTAATCATTCTCATTAGAATATAAGCTGCATGAGAGTAAGGGATTTTTGTTCACAGATGTTTACTATCATCTAGATTCTAGAACAATACTTAATGACTCTCAATATTTACTTTTAGTGTTACTGACTCTAAGAGGGTTTGCTGCCAAATGTTGTACATTGCACAGTGCTAGGATATGCACTAGAAAAATGCTAAATAATGTACTGTAGTTACAATTTGATGAATCCCAATAATTATTTTAATACCACTAGAATACTCCTAGTATATTAAATACTCCCACAATTAAAATATTAACGATATGTAATTCCACTGTCTAGGAAGAGTTCAAGCTTGGACTGAACAGATCTCACTTGTATTTGCCCCAGGATTTCCATGTTTTTTTTTACTCTAAGGACAGGTAAATCCATCCAGGAACATACCTAATATATTAGTTGATTTAAGTATATTGTCTAGGATAGTCTGTGTTCTCCTTTTCCCCTTTTCATTCTTTAACTCTTATAGAGGATTTAATATGTATTTATGTTACATTCATTCATTCATTCATTCACCTTTTATTAAGTCAAAAATAATTGATTTCAATAACCTATTAGGCAGAAATAAGACTGTAGATATTTGTAAGTTACCCATGAGTTAAAAGAATTCAGGCATTTTTTTTTTAGAAATTATTCACTAGAAAACTTAAGTTAAGGCAACACACAGAACTATATAATTGGAAAAGTACAATGAATTTACTATTCTTCAACCTTGTAAAACTGATAATAGCTGGCACCTGTATATTTAGCCAATAATTATTTGAGGCTAGTTTTAAACCACAGTCAACAAAAAGAAGCTATAATTTCATCATGAAAAAAACATTTTAAAATAATTCATCGTAAGTATTATTTAGTGTTTATAATATATGTAGTAAAATAAAATAATAGTATATTCTTAGTGCACATAGGATTGATGCATGGGATGTCCACTTTGTCACATTTTTAATAAGAATATGCATATGGTATTTATTGATTTCTGATATTCCTGTGAGTTCTTGACCAAGGCAACTTGTTATATAGGTTTCCTTATATTTAGACTGATTCCCTCACTCCTTTACTGCTTGATCATGTATCAATTAAGCCAAATTTTATGTCTTCTTAAAAATATTTTATAGCATATATTCATAGTAGCAATAATTTAATCCTTTGTGTAGTGTGCTGGTTCACTCTTTCAATGTTTTGAAAGCTTTCTCATCATGACTTTCTAATACATTAAAATTTTATAAGTTGCTTAAGTTTTTTGTGCATTAATTATGATATCATTTTATATGCTACCATTCTCATATATTCAAAAGGCAAAATGTTGATACATTTAGTATTTTCATGATAAGAATATTTATCATAGCAAAATACTGATATTTTTGACATTTTGTTAAACCCATCATCAAAGTTTTTATTTAGATATGAGAATCTGAAAAAGGTATCTGAGGCTAACCTAGTCTTCCTTTTCGATAGTATCTGAGATGGGAAAATTTCCACTACCTATCTTGCTTCTTTTTGGCTGGTCTAATAATTAAATTAAAACAAGACATTAATAGGAGAAAAACAAAACGAATTTAATTTTATGTATGGAGGCCTGATAGATATGAGACCTAAGAAGTGATCAAAGCAGTCTGTTTATATACCTTTTATACAAATAATACATTTGTGAAGAACTGATAAGAAAAACTCGGGGTTGGGTACTAATAGTGAAGGAAGAAAGGCTTGTTTCCACAGCCTTCTCAGTCCTGAATTTCCTCTCACTGGAAACAAGAATGTCTCTCCAGCCCAGGTGCAGGAGGAAGGCTCTTCTGCTTGGGGAGATTTGATTCTTGCTTTAAGAAGGACATAAAGGAGGGTCGGAGTGTCCTTCTTGTACTGGTTGTTTCTCAAATAACTTTAATTCAAAATAGTCAATGCGCCACTTTGGCGTATTTTGGGGTGGCACCATCAACAGCTATATCAAAATTAGTAGATCAAAACAAAGGACATGACTGAAATTCAGCAGAATATTTTAGGTTAGATTCCTCATGGTAGATGTATGAATAAGAGGGGGAATATATGAGTATGAATCAAGGGCAAATAGGTATTTATTGAGTACCTTGACATTCAAGGAAGGAGGAAAGATAAAAGAATTATTTCAATAGGTATTTGTTGAGGATGAATTAAGAGAGATTTGGATTGTTAAAATGAACTCAAAATGATTAATGATCTCACTGAGAAATCAAAGGTACAAGCACATAAAGGCTCAGAAGAAGTCTGAGACTTTCCGCATGACTTCTCATGCTGCTTTAAAAAATTTTTTTAAATCCTCACTCAAGGATAAATGTTATTTTTATTTATTTTTAGAGAGAATGAAAAGGGACAGAGAGAGAGAGAGGTAGAGAGAAAGAGAGAAGGACATTGATATGAGAGAGAATCACATCAGCTAAGGATCAAACCTGCATCGTAAGCATGTGCCCTGCAATCTAGCCCGCAACCTTTTTGGTGTAGGGTGATGCTCCAACCAACTGAGCCACCCGGCCAAGTCTCTTCATGCTTCTTTTCCACAGTGGTCAAGCGCTGTTTGACTCAGAATAACAGATGATCCCCTGCTGCGTAAGGTTTGGAGGCCACCTCACACAGTGTGGAGTAGCATTTCTGCTATGACACATCCACTTTGTGTCCAGGTCATTCGACAGCTTTCTTGGCGTTTTTCAGAGAGCCAGGACTTCATCGGGGTTCGTGTGAGAAAGCCATGACACGGCCCTGTTCATAAGAAGTCTTTAAACTCTGGTTTAGTTACCAATGGAAAACCTGAAATATAAAATACACCCATCCTTGTGGATTTGTAACTACTTAATATACTTCAGTAAAAGTTTTTCTTAAATTATGTACATATATTTTTCCTTTCATCTTTGATCACACTATTCTTTATTCTTTACTGATTATATCTAGTACTGTCCATTTGTTTAAGCTCTTGTAGACAAATGGAATTTAAACATTTTTAAAGTATCGATATTATACAAATATTAAATATGGTTTTATAAATATTAACTATCAAGATTAATAAATGCATTCTTAATGTCATGAGATTTTTTTTCACTTTGCGTAAAGACACAGGGGTATCTCAAAATGGTTCCTTATCAATACTTAATTTTTGTTTCAATTGAGAAAAGGTTGAACAAATAGATGAGGTTTCATCAAATTGAAGTGGGTAGTGTAACCTTAAAAACATTGTTTTTCTGAGCTTGCTGCTCATATTTGCCCAAAGAACCCCAATTATATTTTCTAATTGGTGAGAGGATCTTAGCTTTTATTGGTATAAATGTGTTGGATTCAATGAGAATTTACTGAGAAAAAGTACTAAGCTCTTTTTGGGAGCTTAGAGGTAAAGGAGGATGATCAGTTAATATTTTAGAGGGAAAACAAAACAAATAACCATAGCATTCTTTTTAGTAGATCACAAACTCTTAGAGTATGAAGTAACTAAGGGAAAATAAAATTCACACTTATTAATTTTTAGAATTTTTATGAATATTTAAAGTCATTAAGGCTTCCAAACAAAGTGAAAGGTTCAAATTTGGCCTAAAATTAAGGTTAATTATATTTTATTACAAATTTAATTACACAGTTTTAATTAGAGAAATACCAATATCAAGTTGGCAGGTGATTCAGCTGGAACTAGTTAGTAATTAAGCAGTTATAATGACCCCCCAAAGCCAAGCAGACTAAATAAAAATTTTTAAATGGTTTAAGAAAATTGAACTTTACAAAGTGATAAAAACTGGTTTTAATTTGGAAAAGTTTTAGGAAACTTGCATTTGTACTCATAAATTTGTGCATGTTTGCAACATGTAATTAATTTTTTATAAATGCCATCTTATTGGTTTTAAATGTCTTCTGTATTTGACTATGAAAATAACCACTTAATGCTTACAATGAATGCTTATACTCATAACACAATTTTTGTTTTGAAAAAAAAAATTTAAATGCAGCTTTTGTCTGTTAAAAAATTTTATATCATTGTAGCTAATACTATTTTAAAAAATATTAGTTCATTTAACACCTACACTAGAAAACCAATTAAGTTATAATATAAATCATATCACCTTAAGATCATAATTGTGAATTGATTTTCTACCTTATTCTCATATATCCTAACATCTCTTTTCAAAATAGCAATATGCCCAAACTTGTTGAAGTCTCTATAAATAGCAATAATATCATCTTAATTTTTCTCCATTCAACAGGGGAAGAAATAGAATAAGATTCAGAAAACGAACCAATGTTAGGCCATATGTGATGGAGATCACTTAAGATTGTGCTGTATAAATTATATAAACTATCAGTGATACTGACAATATGAAGAGGAGAAGATAATCAACCATTTATACTATTTCTATTAACAAATAACTGTATATAGCCCTGAAACTGTTATCCTTTCATAATTTTTCCTACAGGAAAATAACATGAAAATTAAGTAAATGCTATATCTTAGTCTACAAAGTAGTCTCCCTGTACTTAAAACATATAAAAACAAACTTTTTGTAGGATTAAAAGTGCACATGTGGGAAATTTACCAAAAATATGGAATTACAAAAAATATATATGAGAAAGTTTTTTGCAATCTTAGAATGCAAGAACTTCTAAATCAAGACATAAGACAGAAAAATTTTGAAGCCTATTGAAATATCTTAATGGTTAAAATATGAGCTTTATTTAAAATGGTAACAAATATATACAAATTAAAGATCTGTAAATATATATATATTTGTTCTTTGGTTCATGTCTATGGTGAAGTGGGGCTTTTGCATTTTACTTATATATGGTGAAGGCAAACATAATATAATTGTTATTTACAAGAGGAGAATGTAAGATAATCAAGTACTTGCTATCCTAGAAGTCAAAGAAAATATGTTCAATAACTACTGGGGTATTTATGCTAAATTTCCAAATGAGTAAAAAGGAAGGAACTTATTGTTAAAATGTATATTTTGAGGTAAAATATAAATATTTTATTGTCCTCATAATTTAGATTATCAAGCTATTTTACTCTCTTTATTTGAGCTTATACTGAGGAAGGTGCTGAAAAATTATTGTATCTCTCTAAATAGTGAAACTGGTGTACAAGCATCGAGGCATTCCTTTTATAAATCTTCTTAAAATCCCAGTAGCTTACAGACATAAATATCCCCTTTTCAGAAAGTTGAATGAACTTACTGAATTTTGATAATCTATACTAATAAAAGGGGAATATGCTAATTAGACTGGATGGTCCTTCTGGACAAAGCCATGGTGGTGTGGGCCGAGGCAGAGGTGGTTAGGGGCGATCAGGCTGGCAGGGCAGAGCAGTTAGGGGTGATCAGGCTGACAGGGGAGAGAAGTTAGGAGAGATCAGGCCTAAACTGGCATTCAGACATCCTTGGACGGGTCCCTGATTGGAGAGGGTGCAGGCTGGGCTGAGGGACACCCTCACTCCCCTGTGCATGAATTTCATGTACTGGGCCTCTAGTATTTATATAATATCTCAATAAATGTATCTGTTAAGAAATACATAACTGAGGCAGGTGTTTTATTTGCATTGCTTTGAAGGAGTATCAACTTTTAGGAGTCCTGTGACTTCTGCTGAAAACTCAGATGTAAAAATAAAACCTTATCAGTATAATGAATACAATGGTCCAAGAGAATGACTTCTACAGTTGAGATAAAAATGCCTTCCCTAAATGTGATTGGCATCACACATACTGATTGGACAGAAACAATTTCAAATGTTGGTACAGCTCTATATTTAAATCTATTGACTTTAAAATGTACAGCATGAGTCAGAACAACTGTTGCTTTTTTCTTGCAGCATTTAAGCCAGAAGCCTCTACAATGGGAAAATAATTCTGCCCTGGGTCATGTCTCATTCCCCTCACCCAAAGTTTTAAGTACTTAAAAAGTCTCTTGAATAAATAGTGGAAAAGATTAGAAAGTATTAACATAACAATAGTTTTTACAAAGCAACATTTTTATGTAGAGTCATGTCTCAAATTAGTATGTATTTGTGTTGAATATTTTTATACTTTGCTGTTATGTTAGCAAGAGCCAGCATTTGGAAGTTGTAAAAAGAGTTCTAGGGAATTTCTCTGAAATGTGTAGCAAAGGAAAGAATGAAGGAAGGAAGGTCCTCCTACTGGCTGTCCTCATGGTCAGCACATATTAAAAATAGTCCTGTTAAAGTAACTTTTTATGTAACAAGAATTTGGATAAAAGTGTGAGTCAAGAAATAACTTGTTTCAAGGTAGTAGTTACATGCAGTAAAAATATATTCAATGACTTAATGTTTTACTGGGGTGTTTATGCTAAATTTCCAAATGAGTGGAAAGGAAGGAACTTATTGTTAAATTGTATATTTTGAGGTAAAATATAAATATATTAAAATGAACAATTCGTAAGTGTACAATTTCATGAGAGCTCAGTCTGTGCCCTCTCGCAGTCTGGGACCCCTCAGGGGATGTCCACCTGCTGGCATGCTTGGCCAGCCTGGGTGAGGGGCTTATGGCTATTTGCAGGCTGGCCAAGCCCCCCAGTGGGAACCCTCACCCCATGGAGGTGTGGCCAACCTGGTGCAGAGCTGAGGGCCATTTTCAGGCTGCCCACAGCTCATTCAGGGTTTGAGTCCCTACAGGGGTGCCTGAACAGCCTGGGTGAGGGGCTGAGGACTATTTTCAGGCTGCCCACAGCTCCCATTGACCCAATGTCCCAGAGAGACTGGTTGGAATCAGGTTTCTGGTATTTATTTATCTTCTATAATTGAAACTTTCTTACTTTGAGAGGAGGCCTAGGCAGGCACGAAGCCTCCTGTTTGCTTCAGCTGTGTGGCTTCTATAATTGAAACATTATTTCCTTGAGCAGAGGCCCAGCCAGCCTAGGCAGACAGTTTACTCCTGGTGCAATGGAAGCCTTCTGTTGGCTCTAGGTCCGTAGCTGCCGACTGCCATCTTGGCTGGGCTAATTTGCATACAGCCACTCTGATTGGTTGGTGGGCATGGCATGGTTGATGGGCATGATTAGGTGTCTCAGAGTGATTGTTAATTTGCATATTACTCTTTTATTATATTAGATAGTATTCCATTGTGTAGATGTACCACAGTTTTCTAATCCATTCATCTGTTGATGGGCACTTAGGCTGTTTCCAAATCTTAGCTATTGTAAATTGTGCTGCTATGAACATAGAGATGCATATAGCCTTCCTGATTGGTGTTTCTGGTTTATTGGATATATTCCTAGAAGTGGGATCACTGGGTCAAATGGGAGTTCCATTTTTAACTTTCTCAGGAAACTGCATACTGTTCTCCACAGTGGATGCACCAGTCTGCATTCCCAGCAGCAGTGTACGAGGGTTCCTTTTTCTCTGCATCCTCTACAGGACTTGTAGTTTGTTGATTTGTTGATGATAGCCATTCTGATAGGTGTGAGATGGTACCTCATTGTTTTGATTTGCATCTCTCAGATGATTAGTGACTTTGAGCATGTTTTCATATGTCTCTTGGCTTTCTGAATGTCCTCTTTTGAAAAGTGTCTATTTAGATCCTTTGCCCATTTTTTGATTGGATTGTTTATCTTCCTTTTGTTATGTTCTATGAGTTCCTTATAAATGTTGGAGATTAAACCCTTATTGGAGATAACATTGGCAAATATGTTCTCCCATGCAGTGGGCTTTCTTGTTATTTTGTTGATGATTTCTTTTGCTGTGCAGAAGCTTTTTATTTTTGATGTAGTTCCATTTATTTATTTTCTCTTTTCAAATACCCTAGGAAATGTATTGGTGAAAAAATTGCTTCAGCATATTTCTGAAATTTTGTTGCCTTTGGATTCCTCTAGTATTTTTATGATTTTCCCGTTTTACATTTAACTCTTTTATCCATCTTGAGTTTATTTTTGTGTATGGTGTAAGTTGGTGATCTAGTTTCATTTTTTTTGCTTATATTTGTCCTATTTTTCCAAAACCATTTATTGAAGAGACTGTCCTGACTCCATTGGATGTTCTTGCCTCCTTTGTCAAATATCAATTGAGCATATTTGGTTTGGGTCGATTTCTGGGTTCTCTATTCTATTCCATTGATCTATATGTCTATTCTTATGCCAGTACCATGCAGTTTTGAGAACAGTGGCTTTGTAATACAGCTTGATATTTGGTATTAAGATTCCCACCTACTTTGCTCTTCTTTCTCAGGATTGCTGCAGCTATTCGGGGTCTTTTTTTATTCCAGATTAATTTTTGGAGAGTTCAATCTAGGTCTGTGAAATATGCTGTTGGTATTTTAGTGGGGAGTGTGTTGAATTATTTATAGATTGCTTTGGGTAGTATGGACATTTTAATGATTCTACCAATCCATGAACATGGCATGTTCTTCCATTTGTTTATGTCATCCTCCATCTCTTTTTTCAATGTCCTGTAGTTTTCTGAGTACAGGTCTTTTATATCCTTAGTTAAGTTTATTCCCTAAGTATCTTAATTTTTTTTGGTGCAGTGGTAAATGGGATTATTTTTTTTTCATTTCTCTTTCTGTGAGTTCATTATTGGTGTATAAACAGTCCATAGATTTATGGGTGTTAATTTATTTATTAGGTCTAGTAGTTTTTTGATGGAGTTTTTAGGGTTTTCTATGTATATTATTATGTCATCTGTGAATAAGGACAGTTTTACTTCTTTTCCAATTTAGATGCCTTTTATTTCTTGTTCTTATCTAATCACAATGGCTAATACTTCCAGTACTATGTCAAACAGGAGTGGTGAGAGTTGGCATCCCTGTCTTGTTCCTGTTCTAAGGTGAAATGGTTTTAATTTTTGCCCATTGATTATGATGTTGGCTGTGTGTTTGTCACATATGGCTTTTATTATGTTGAGGTATAATCTTACTGAGAGTTTTTATAAAAAATGAGTGTTGGATTTTGTCAAATACTTATTCTGCATTAATTGATATGACTATGTGGTTTTTATATCTCAATTTGTTTATGTGATATATCACATTTATTGATTTGCGGATATTGTACCACCCTTAAATCCCTGGGATAACTCCTACTTGGTCATGGTGTATGATCTTTCTGATGTACTACAGATCCGATTTGCTAGGATTTTTGCATCTATGTTCATAAGGGTTATTGGCGTGTAATTCTCTTTCATTGTGTTGTCTTTATCTGGGTTTGGTATTAGGGTGATGCTGGATTCATGGAATGAGCTTGGAAGTATGCCTTTCTCTTGAACTTTTTGGAATAGTCTGAGGAGGATAGGTTTTAGTTCTTCCTTGAATGTTTGGTAAAACTCCCCTGTGAAGCCATCTGGCCCCGGGCTTTTGTTCACTGGATGCTTTTTGATTACTGCTTCAATTTCTTCCATAGTTATTGGCCTATTATGATTTTTAGATTCTTCCTGATTGAGTTTTGGAAGGTTGTGTTTTTCTAGGAATATGTCCATTTCCTCCAGATTGTCCAATTTGTTGGAATAGAGTTATTCATAGTATTTTTTAACAATCCTTTGTATTTCTGTGGGGTCTGTTGTTATTTCTCCTCTTTCATTTCTGATTTTGTTTATTTGGGTCATGTCTCTTTGCTTCTTGGTGAGCTTGGCTAGAGGTTCATCAATCTTGTTTATCCTTGCAAAGAACCGGCTCTTGGTTTTGTTGATCTTTTGTATTGTGTTTTTTTTTTTGGTCTCTGTTGTTTTTCTATGCTCTGATCTTTGTTATTTCCTTCTTTCTGCTTACCCTGGTCTTTTCTTGTTGCTCTCTTTCTAACTTTTTGAGTTGTAGGGTTAGGTTATTTATTTTTGTTGTTTCTTGTTTTTTGTAGTAGGCGTGTAGAGCTATGAACTTCCCTCTAAAGACTGCTTTAGCTGTGTCCCATAGGTTTTGGATTGTTGTATTTTCATTGTCATTTGTTGCCATGATTTTTTTTCTTCTTTGATCTCTCTGGTAACCTAGTCATCCTATATAATAAAGAGGGAATATGCAAATTGACCGTCACTCCTGTCAATTTGCACCCACAGCTGAGGCTAAGTTCCCATAACGAGCCTTAAGGAGTATTCAACAAGGACCTGAGGCTGCGCGCCCACCCACCTCCTGCATGGGGCTTGACAGGGGACCTCAGCTGGTGCCTTCCACCCGCAGGGTTTGACAGGAGACCTCAGGCTGCTCCCCCCTGCCCTGGCACCAGGCCAGAGGAACTCAGGCTGCACCTCTTCCCTGGTGCCAGGTTGGGGGACCTCAGGTCATGCCCCTCGCCCTGGCCCCAGGCCAGGGGACCTCAGGCTGTGCCCCCTGCCCTGGAACCCAGGGAACCTGAGGCTGCACCCCTACACACACACCTGGAAGGGCTTGACAGGGTGGGACCGGTTGAGTCTGGATCTCACCCAATGAAGGGGGGCCGTCCAGGTTTGGGTCTCGAGCGATTTTGAGGTGCATGTGGGTGGTTGAAGACTTGACTCTGGGTTCCATGGTGCACCCCAGACTCTGACAGGAGGAAGATTTTCATATACATTTTACTAATTTTGTTTAATCTCTGACACTTGTATTATAGAGAAAGGGCAAATAGCAATATTAAAATATTTCCTCTAATTAATCCCCTTTTAATGTGCACGAATTTCATGCACTGGGCCACTAGTTGTTTAATAATATGCTATTTAGTATCCATGTGTTTGATTTTTTTGGATTGTTTTTATTGTAGTTGATTTCCAGTTTTATGCCATTGTGATCTGAGAAGATGCTTGATATGATTTCTACCTTCTTGAATTTGAAGAGATTTGCCTATGACCCAATATATGGTCTATCTTTGTAAATGACTCATGTACACTTGAGAAGAATGTATATTCTATGGCTTTGGGGTGAAATGTTCTGAAGATGTCAATTAATTCCCATGTTGCTAGAGGGCACAGGCTGGGCTGAGGAACCCCCACTCCCACCCCAAGTGAACAAATTTTTGTGCACCGGGCCCCTACTTTTTTTTATAAGAAGTCAGACATCATTTAGAACATATATATCATACTATTTTTCTAGATGCAATTTGTTTTACTTTTTAAAGATTTTTCTTTTGTCTTTCATTTGCTTTAATTTTGTCATTGTCTCTTTTTTAGTGTGTATGTGTGTGTGTGCACACGCTTCATTTTTTCTCTTCTTTCCTGGAAATCTGATACATGAAATTTTGATCTTAAAGTATTTATTTGTTACTAAGGTTCTATATTTTTTTTCTGCTATATCTTTAAATTAGATAGTGGTTTTTACTCTTTTTAAGTCCATTGACCCTTTCTTCTATAGTCTTCAGTCTCATATTTATCATAGTTAGTAAATTCCTGATTTCAGATGTTGTCCTGGTACACAACTACTTTGTGTGTTGCCCTACCTGCTTTGTCCTATGGGAATTGGAGACATGGAGAACTGACACAAATCATTGATGCTCCTTCTTGTGCTATGAATCATAGTCATTTATCTGTGATCTAAGAGTTTCATGTATTCTACAGGCATTAATTAAAGTGTGATAGAATAACTTGTTCACATAAAAGTTGGGTAAAATCTCAGACACTTCAAAGTTCTTGCTACTGCCACACTGGAGAGGCATCTGGTGCTGAGACTAGCCTTTCAGTGAGCCTCATAACATACAGGACCTCCAAGACCAGCTCATCTTTCATTTGAATATGACAAGTGAACTCAGGCAACACCACAATGAGCAGAACTTCCAGGCCTACCACTGCCCATAAAAAGATATTGAAATGGTCATTGGGTTAAAGTCACTAAGTTTTGAATACTTTCTTACATGGAAAGAGATAACTGGAGCAATTTGTTAAAAGCTCTCTCATTGCACGAACATAGATCTCAAACAAAAAGTCATATATCAATTATATACAAACATAGTGCCACAAGTCTTAGACCTTTTTAGGTACCTTTAATACTTTTCATCTTTCATACATGTTGCTTTCTGTAGAGATAAAAATAGTTATCATATTGTACTTTTAAGAAGGCAATCGAGTAAGTCAAAGTTCCCTGAGAGATAAGAAGGTGGCAAATGGAAAGATGTGACAAGAGATGATCATGCCATCACTTGTAAACATCTAAGACAAAAGGTGGTCTAGATGCTGAAACATAAAACATCATAAGAAAAATAAACAAAGGATAAATCTATTTTTGTCATTTTTTTATTCAATCAATCTATAATAAAAGCATAGTATGCAAATTATAGACTGGACTTCCTTCTGGAACAAAGCTGGGACTACAGCTGCTGGATCGAGGCAGCTGCCATGTCTGTGAGGGAGGGATCCAGGAAGCCTCCCACAACTGCAAAGGAGGATCAAGGCAGCCACCTCAGTGAGGGAGGGATTGAGACAGGCGTGGCTGCCAATGCCTAATCTTGCATGAATTTCATGCATCAGGCCTCTAGTATTAATAAAAATCACATATTTTCACTCTAAGATGGAAGCCCTAGATGAGAAAATAGAGAAAAGAGCCTTGGGAGAAGTTGTATTAGCATTATCATATTTCTTAAAAGAACTAGCAAGTTGTCACTAAGATACCAATAATGAGACCTTGCTAGAAAGTCAAAATATAACAACATCAATTTGTTTAAAATGATTTGATGCCTGAATCTAGTAACTTCAGAGGGGAAAATTGATCTGTTATGTATATTAGTTATGCATTCAACTTATGTTTGTATTTCAAAAACATAAAGGTTCTTATGAATATCATTTGAGTAAATTAGCAAACTTTTTAAAGTATATCTACTAGAGACCTGGTGCACAAAATTGATGCATGGGTAGGGTCCCTAGGCCTGGCTGGCAAATAGGGATGATCAGGAACTTCTGGCTGTTGGCTGGGACCTTCCTTCTGGCTGTCTGCCAGGGCCTTCCTTCCCTGACTGCTGGCTGCTGTCCAGGCCTACCTTCATTCTGCACCACCCCCCTGATGGTCACCCTGGTGGTCAGTGCACATCATAGCAAGTGATTGAACTCCAAGTTTCCCAGTCAAACTCCCAAGGGGATACTTTGCATGTTAGCCTTTATATATAGAGATAATATGTAAAGTACTATTCTGACCATATAGCTAATCTAATAAAAGAGTAATATGCAAATTAACCCTCACTCCGTTACACCTAAACCATCCCACTAGCCAAGCCACAACCATGAGCCAATCAGAGCAATAATATGCAAATTAACCCAGCCAAGATGGTGGCCAGCAGCCACGGAGCTAGAGCAAACAGGAGGCCAGTGATAGAGGAAACTGCCTGCCTAAGCCGGCTGTGGCCTCTGCTCAAGGCAACAAAGTTTCAATAATAGAAGCCACGGAGCTGAAGCAAACAGGAAGCTTCGTTGCCTGCCTAGGGAGGCTGTGGCCTCCACTCAAGGCAATAAAGTTTCAATTATAGAAGATAAATAAACCCCAGAAACATGCTTCCAGTCAGTCTTGCTGTGACCTTGAGTCAATGGGAGCTGTGGCCAGCCTGTAAACAGCCCTCAGCCCCTCACTCAGGCTTGCCAGGCATGCCAGCAGGTGGACATCCCCCAAGGGGTCCCAGACTGTAAGAGGGCACAGGCTGAGCTGAGAGATCCCCCCAAGTGCACATATTTTTGTGCACTGGGCCCCTAGTATGTGTGTGTGTGTGTGTGTGTGTGTGTGTGTACACACACATATGCCTAAGCAACTGCTATGACCAGATGACTGGATGACTAGCTGTTAGCTATTATGCATATTTACCACTAGGGGACAGACACTGAACACAGGAGCTTTCTCCAGTGGTCAGTGCATTCCTACAGCCAACCTCCTACGGTTGACCAACCTCCTGTGGTCTCTCCCCCCTGCCAGCCCCAATTGGTCCCAATTGGGACTGGGTCAGATGGTCATAGATCATCCTGATCGCTGGCCAGGCCGATGGATCCCACTCATGCATGAATTCATGCACCAGGCCTCTAGTAGGTAATATAAAACAATGAATAATATATAATATGTTCAAGGAGTTTATAGACACAAGATATATAAAACTTAAGGAATGTGAGACTATCATTAAATAGTTTATTTTTTATTCATTTTTAGAACAAGAAAGTATTAAATTGTTTCATAAAGATATATGTGAAAACAATTGGGGAAAAGTAAAAATACAGGTCAGAATAATATAAAAAAATAGAAGAACACAGGTTATGAGGCTTAGAAGAAGGTATGTTCTTTTACTGAAAATTATTCTATAATTTAAAAGAGGCTATATTAATATTCAGAGAGGTGTGGAATTTAAAAAGAACATTCCTGACAAAGAGCTATGATTAAAAAATAGGTTTGCTAAAATACAGAAACAGAGGATCAAGAGGCTTATAAATGAAATAAATTATTGGCCTCAAAGAGTGTAAAAGGGACATGGTTGATAAGACTTGGATATTTGCTTTATGATTGTCTTAGTAAAGTCACCTTCAATTTCAGGTAGCTGAAGTGCACTCAATTATAAGCAATAGCCACCTGTACCTCACAAGCCAGCTGGCTCTTCAATGTTCTGGATTTCACCTTCCCAATCTTTTTAGCAATGATAGAGTTTATGGTATCCCTTTAAGTCAATGTCAAATTCCACAAGAAGTAAATATTATAATTTCAACTTGGGTAAGTGTTCTATCCCTAGGCTTATTCTGAAGGAAGAAATTATCTGAGATGATGGCTGGAGTTGGGCTGACACTCCAAAAATATAACCTACCAATTTATTTGGTTGATAGTGAGACTGGAATATCACATGACTAGAGCTTGGAAAACATGTGTTCAACTTCAGTATGATTGTAGGGAGTAACAATCAGAAGCAGAGCCATTCCTTGGAAAACCCTCTGAATTATATAGGAGAAAGGAGATATATTAAGGCAACAAGAATAGAAGAGGAGTGAGAAGAGATCAGCACTGTATGATAAAAATAATAGCAGGCATTTGTATTAAGAGGGTTAAGAGCCACGCATGGTTATTTTGTTTAATCCTCACAATGACTTCTATGAGAAGTTTTAAAAATTAGATATATAAGACAGAAACTAAATTTACTCAAGTGGAAAATGAGGAAAAGAAGATTCAAATCCAGATATGTCTGATTCCATTATCGTGTATTATTTCACCATTTGAAAGTTATTAGGCAAGAAAATGAAAATATCTGTTTTTAAAATTGTAATTACATTTTAAAATTCTCTATATCTTGCACTAATTTGAGTAATAAGCTATTGCTCATCTTTAGATGTAGAGAAAAAAAGGTTGAACTAGAAATCTGTCAGTGCCTCTCACAAACTAGTCACTCTTCCTGTTTCCATTATAAGACTTTTCACTTCACATGCATAACAGCCCTTTGAAGCAGATGATTTCATGTCCATTTTATTGTTATTTTTTCCTTGTCAATTTTAGAGGTCTATAAATGATGACTAAGTGGCTGAATTATGATTCACATCATGATCCAGTTCTTTTTTATTTACATGATGCTCTAGTGTTTCTTTAGAATACTCAATTTTGTTTTTATTTCTGACATCTGAAAAATATAAAATGTGTTATGTTTGTCTAAAGTCCTTGTGAATATTAAATGTCTACACAGATTATTTTAATTTAAAATGTTCTTAAAATTTCTATATTCTTAAAATCCTTTGAAAACAAATCCTGTGTAAAAATATCCTACACTAGTTTAGTTGAAGTATCAAAAAGTCTTACTGCAGAGGATGAATATTACATGTCACGTAAAATTCTTTACTTACAAGTTCAACTTGTTTGTTTTTTTGTTAGGCATGTATTTGCCTATGTTGAGAAAATTTCAAATAATTAAAAGTTTGATATTAATATTTAATGAACTACAATGAGATACTACACATTCTTCTCAATCTTCATTATGATAATATATAGTGTGGGAGCAAGTTCCTCCTCGATTCTGCTCAACTACCTCAACTGAGGGAGCACAGATCCTTGGAGGACAGGTATTAGAGAAGACACAAGAAGTCATAGGCATATAGGAGAGACTTTATTGCAGACCAAGTAGCCATTGCTACCAAGTAGCCATCAGACAAAGCAGTTCTTCAAAGTAGCCTCACAAAGCAGCTGTGTACCAGCTGGTCAGTGACACATCTTTATACCAACTCAGACAAAGGAAGCTTCTTGCCAAATAGGGATATCAATATTGGGGTTATAGTAAGATACACCTGCACAGTGAACACAGTAAAACTGCTGTGTCATTGCCTTTGCACATGCATATGGAAAATTGGCCTTGAACATCCAGCATGCTCTGATTAGGGTTCCCACATATAGGAAAGAACCCTAGACCAAGAATAAAAGGGTGCCATTTGGTTTTTACTGTTAATGAAATGTCAAATACCGTGCCACTTCCTCAAATCTCCCCTCTTTCCTTATCAGCAAATCAAAGATCAAATTGGCCACCCATGATCCATTCTAAGCTACAGTGTTACATGATTTGATTAATAAGTGGTCCTAAATTTTGTCAAAGATTATATTTTATGTCAAATATTTCTGGATTGCCTATTTGAAGCAAAACACAGTGTTGATGCTGTTGAGGTCTATAGTAGACATAATAATGACAGCCCCCATGACCTGCACCCTAATTTCCAGAACATGTGAATATATTCTAACACATGTAAGGGGAATTAAGTTTCCTTGCTTATTACCTGACTAGGATTGTAAGATTATCCTGAGAAGCTCATTATAATTGCAAGGGTCCTGATAAATGAAGCAATAGTCAAGAGAGTGAGAATCAAATTGATATCATGTGAGAAAAACTCAAAGGAACATTTCCATCTTTGAGAATGGAAGAGGCCCACAGACAAGAAATGTGGGAAGCTTCTAGAAATTGGAAGAGACAAGAAAATATTTGTCCTCTGAAGCCTTCAGAAGAAGCATAAACCTGACAACCCAGTGAGACTCATTTTGGACTTCTGAGCTCCATGAATGTAGGATAATTTGTGTTTTCCAAAGTCACCAAGTTTATGACAATTTGTTAGAGCAGCCATAGAAAATTAATGCATGGTCTAAATGTGAAAACAGTATCTGCGTTCAAAGAATTCATTCACATTTTGGCACAGGAAATAAGCTGAGTGTACATGAAATTTATGCAGGTAGAATATGACAAATGTGTAAAAGGAGATAATCTAACATCTGCTGACCTCAGTTTATCATTTTATAAATCCAAATGCAAGGGATGCTATCTATGTGTTCATTTCAGGATGGTGCTAGATTTTAGCATGCAATAAGGATTAAAACCTAATACCTTCCTGCCCTCATGAGACTTCTAACGTCATAAAAATGAAAAAATAATGAGTTCATATCCACAAAATATAAAGTTGAAAATTTTATAACTGATTTGAAGGAAACATACATGTTTCTCCTATACCATACAATAGTGGCATATGAACCAGACTAAAAGGTCCCAGAAGACCTTTCTGAAAATGTGGTCATTCAGTGAGACCTGAAGGATGAGTAAAGGTTATTTAGGTCAAAGAACAGAAAGAAAAGCATTGGGGCATAACTCTTAGCGCAGGAAGAAAATAGTAAATAATAAATAACTCAAAGAAGTTCTCCTCTGAATAGTGGGGGGAAGGAATAAGGAAGAGAGGGAGAAGAGAGAGATTGAGATTGGTTGATTGATTGATTAGCTGGCAGTGAGAAGAAGCTAATACATACAAATTGGGTTGGATCATTCAAGGCCACATTAAGAGATTTTTCATTACAAGACTTACTAAAGAACATTAAATAGTTTTGAATAAAGGGGGGTGAATAATTAGATTGCATAGCAACAAGAGCAACCTGTGTATATGACGGAGCTGTGTGGCTATATAGAGACAAATGTTCTGATCTAACCGCATCAAAGATGATGGTAGTTTGAGGTTGAGTAAGCAAATTAGATATGGATAGAATTCAGAAATATTTGTGGTATTGGATTGACTTGATGTGAAGTCAGGGTAGAGAGTGTTTTAAGAAGCATAGTGATCAATATAGAATACTGGTGGAATCAATACAGCCAGAATTTAAAATAATGTCTATTTAATGCTTACTAGTTGCCATACACTCTCATTAGCACTTTATAATGATTAGTTTATTTGTTACTCTCAGAAACCCTATGAAGTGAATGCTATTGTTGTCACAGCTTTGTATCTAAGACCCTGAAGAATAGAAAGATGAAGTAAATTCCCAAGGTCACATAGCTAACAAATGGAGCATCAAGGATTTGAACTTGTGTAGCTTCCATTTATTTTTGCTACAGCTATGAAAGTTATCTGTTTGATTTAGTCTCAAGGAAGCCATTAGGGACTTCAGTGAGAGCTGTTTTAGTGGAGTAAAGCGCATAGAAACCAAAAAAACAATAAATTGAAAGGAAATGTCTGTTGACTCATTCTCTCGAAAAAGGAGGAGGTAAGAAAATTGCCTGAGTGGGGAGACTGCCTGGTTTCTTAGGATAAATGAACTGATATAAAGAAGTTGCCTTTTTGGTAGAGTGGGCAGTATGTATATCAAACCAAAACTCATGGTCTCTTCTGCATTGGGCCAAATCCATGGTATTATAGCTACCTGTTGTATCCCAAGCCCTAATTTATCATTTATTATTTTTTATCAATTATTTTTCACTGGAGAAATCCAATGCCTCCAAGTCTACAATAGTAGATTGGTTCAAGTTGTACCAAAAGCAGCACTATTTTTACAGCTCCTGAAGCCACTCACAATTTGCAAGGTATATGTGAGCAGGGTAATAATCCCAGGAATTTTCTGTCTATAAATGGTAGTCCTGTTAAAAAAGCAGGGACCTCATCCTGTGCTAAAGAACATGACTTTCCACGCTGGTGTGCACTGGTTTCTCATCTTCAAACTTCTGTTTCCATATCGGAGGCCAAAAATATACATACAGATTTTTCAGAATATTGAGTCAGAGAACAAATGCATACATTTTTTCTAAATACAGAAAACAAATTAATAGTGGCACCTAAAAAGTGATCTTGATTTCTAAAGTCTATCCCCTTTTATTCTTTCTCATGTATGACTTTAATTTCCCACAAGTAACAGTCACTTTGCTGTATAGTTAAAGGTAAGTTTGAGTGAAAAAAATGAGCTAAATTTTTTATAGATTCCAATAGGCAAATCACCAATGCTGCCATTCAAAAATAATATATAAAATTTATTTAACATTAATGTTAAGTATTAGATCCATGACAACTTTGAATTAATAACTTTAATTTGAATTTATCCTATAAGAAAACACCCAATGCTTTGAAAAATAAGAAAATAATTTTAAACTTTACATAATATTTTTAAAATTATATGAATTGCTTCTGAACATGCTGAAGCTAAATCAAAGTACATTTGCAGAAGGGTCTGTTAAAGTTTCTCATCAACTAGCAGTTGATCTAAAGGAGCGGGATGCAAATACCTCTTTCCTTGATTTACAACTTGCCCATTAGTTTCTCAACAGGGTAAACTGAACTTCTATATGCCTAGCTAGCTTGCAGTCACTTGCCTTGGGCTAGCAATTAAACATTTTCCAATGCCAATGCCTGAGTGTTTAATACGAAGGAAACATGCTATAAGATTGATGAAGACCATAAATAATAGGTATAATTTTAATAAGAAAAAACCTCACAAACTTCATTTTCCTATACCTGCTTACACACCTATACCACTTTCTGCATCATTGGAAACAACTTTCTAATTGTGTGCTGGATGTGACATATTTTACAAATGAGGTTTTAACAGCAGGGACTAAGGTGATGAAGAATAGAAGTCTATAAAGCATTTTATCTTCCTTGTTTCATTGTCAATCAAAGGATTGGTTTGGTTTTCTTTAAGAAATAATGTCAGCAACAAGAAAACTTGGGAGCAGATATTAATATTTCTAAGATGATTTTGTTATAGCACACTGTCCTAAACGTTTCCGTTTACTAAAATGAGTATGGTAAAGACAGGTGTTTAAATGAAAACCATAAGCTTGCTTGATTTTGCAGAGTAATCTTACAGAGCCCCCAAGTTTTAATCCTAGAGCTGCCAACCTTATAAATCTGAAGGAAGTGATCTCTATTATTATAAAAGGAAAACACAAAATTAATTTTATTTTTGTGCTCTTCATCTAAAAAATTGCCAAATATATCAGAAAGCAGGTTTTGGAAAGGAAGTTTCAAATCAATGTCTTAGTTGTCAGGTTGAAAAAAGGCCTTTGTAATTGTGAAGACTAGCTACTCTATAGTACTTGGGACCTAAACAGGATACACAATCCTCTCTCCTCCCACCACATATTTACATGCAGTTTTTGTTCTAGTAGAAGAAAAATATATATTTTCTTTTGATATACTGATCAGAGGTCCTTAGTTATTTTGATAATGAACATTTTCAAAATGAGTCTGGCTAGGTTTTGAGGGACTGTTCTCTTATTTACATGATTAGCTAATCTAGACAAGAGTTCAAGGGAAACTATCCTTAGGAGGTGCTGAGAGCCAGCAGCAGGATGGACAGAGGTGACAATAAGGGAAGAAAATTCATCTACATACCCAGCAGGTTTCAGTCTTTTATATATTCATCTGTTCACAGTTCTCAACTTGATAAGAGTGTGACCATTTCATGGTGCCATGCAGAGAAAATGAAGTGTGTAAGGTCATTCAATAAAGATTAAATTAAAAACATATTCCTATTGCACCCTCAGGGTCCATTAGCCTTGATGAGTGTACAAATACGTTCTTTGTTATATGTGTTCCATCCTGAAAGAGATTGTGTGCTTCACTCATTATAAATGTGCACCTGAAAAGATTGAACATTATCCCCTCTTTTTTAACTGACCTGTGGCCACCGCTGGGTTCATTAGTGCAGAACATCTTTTCCACTGGCTGAGTCTGCCCTATTGTTTGCCTTGGCCAGGGTCAAGTCAAGGGCACGCAGCCTAGATTGGACTCATTTGTCACAGGGTCTAGCAACAAAGCTGATTTCAGCAGAGACGGGGTGAATTTCATGGGGCTGAAACACAACCTTTGACACCGAGTGCCCAGGGCTGCTCACAGTTGCACAGATGGCCTGCCACCCTTAGGCATCTAAGAACAAAGAATTGGTGAATTATCACAAAAATAAAGTTTCCACAGTCAGCATATATTTTAAGTGTTTAAATTATGTGCGGGGATTTTTGACAGTCTAAAATTGCATCTTGAGCACTTGTGATAATCGCTGTGCTTTTTAGACTAGGAAGGAAAAAAACAATTCAGTTGGGGGCTTATTGCTTAACGGGTGTAACGGTGTAAAGTGTAGCAATTTAGTGTGGAGTGCAGGTTTGCCATGGTCAGCAGGAGCCCGCATGAACAATGGGTCGTGCTGAGGTAGCATGTGGAAAATGACTTTAATACACTATATAGAATGGCTTATTGCCTTGGTCAATAGGCTGCAGTGAAGATGGTGTATTCAGCCACTTGGGAAGGTTAAACCTGTCAGGGAGCACGGTGACTGATATGCAGGGGCTGCTTATGAGGTCTCTAATGGAAAAACCTGACAAGCAAAGTTATAAAGGTTACACTTGACACATACTTCAGCATTATGCCTTATATTAATCCATTTTTTTAGAGATAGAGTACTTTATATTTGTTAGAAATTGATGCCACAATAGTATTAACACTCCAGAGGAAACATTTAAACTTTGCAGTAAAGTAAGGAGCATTGTAGGATGAGATCACTGCCTGGGTAAGGACGCTTGTCTACTATGCTAGCAACATATTTCTCTTTTCCCCAGGAAATAACCTGTTACATAATCGTGCCTATTATCATCATTTGGGATTTGCAATTTGATAAACATCTTATGATACTTACCTTTTCTTAGGCAAATATTTATTAGGATGGTATTATGACATAGTCTGGAAGAATTTTAAGAGAACAGTGAATTTATGCTTAGAATGTTTCCCCTCTCTCATTTGAAAAGAAAAACTGCAGAATAAAATTGCCTTTGCACTGAAATTTGGGGCTGCAGTATAGTCCAATATAAGGGGACGGCCTGAAGTTCTCAAAATGATTTCCTCAGGATTCTATCAGAATATAATTCCATGACTATGTTATTATGATAGGTATTATAATGCTCTTATCCAATTAGCTATACATTAAGTTAGTAAAGGTGAATATAAGTGGGTATTTAGTTTAAATTTATAATAGAAAGCAGGTGACAATTCAAACATTTTTTAGTGTTTGTACTATTGAAATTTAAAAAAAGGAATAAATCAAATATCTGATTATTCCCCCAAATTACATATAAAAATGAGACATTGATGGAGAGTAGGCAATTTTCTCTGATGCCATGAAGGGCATAGCATTTTATTATTAATATTATAAAAAAACTTGAGACTTACACAATTGAATATATTGAAGAGCATTAAAGAGACTTTACTTCCTTCCTCTGTCTTTTTCTCTTCCCTCTTCTAGCATGAGACTCATAGGCATAGCTCTCTTTCTAGGTTTTAAAAGTTATTTGTATGTGAAAAGTGTTGGATTGAAATTACTGGATAGAGATATACTCTATATTATTACATTTCCTTATATAGAATTGCCCCAAAAGACATATATTTTTTGTGAATGATGGTATTTTTAAATGAGAGGAAACTATAATTGAGCATTAGATTTCTAGACATTTTTGACACTTAGATATCAGAGGATAGGAGTAATTAAAAGTGTAACTTCATAGATAAAAATTTCAAATACCTAAATGTTTAAGGAAAATTCTTTCTGGCTAACCCTGTATGTTTTGTGAACATACAGATGTTAAATTTATCCAAAGAGGCAAAAAGAATCCAATAAAATACTATATAATGCCTGATTTTAAAATATATTAATATGCTTATAGAATTTTAGGATTTTTGTTGTAATAGTAATATTCCTGTGTATGTACATACACATATACATGTTTTTTATTGTATATATGCATGTATATACACACATAATTCTAGTTAGATAAAATTAAGGTTGAAATCTGGTACCTCAACTAGTACCAGAACTGTACTTACCAAAGAGAATAGATAGGCTGAATTACCACCAAAATTTTTAAAAAAATATTTAGAAATAAAGGCTTTAAATTTTCCCCCTCTTGGTTATAAAATGAAAACATATAAATGTTTTCTTTGTCTCCTTTTTTCTTGTTGAAGTTGTACTTTTGTTTTAAAATGTTCTCCCAATCATAATGAAAGGAATAAAAATTCAAATGAGGTATTTGCATTTTATATATCCTTTCATAATTGATTATATTACCAATATACAAGTTTCCAAAATCAATGGTGTCTAGACATTATAAGCAAAAGTTTCATAAGATTTTTTAAGGAATATGCATATATTTCATGCATGCTCTATCTTTTCAAGTTATTTTCTAATTGCATATTTAAAGTCACACTTGTGCTTATGATCCATATATTATATGCACATACTAATAAATATTTATTCCTTTATGTTTTTCTTCTCAGTCAATGGAGATATATAGGTGCTCCAAAGATTTATGTATATAGAGAAAAAGAGAACTTCTGTGAATGGAGAAAAGTAGGATTCCTTTTTAAAAAAGGTGAAAATGGACAAGAGCAAAGATCATTATTTAATAAAACAATACAAACTAGGTAGCAAACCATACCTAAGCAACATTCCCTCTCTATCCAGAAAATAACTCTCCAAACAAAAGTTCCTCAACAAACGTTGTGGCTGGATTGCCTTAAACTGTATTTCAGACAGCAATCTCCCTAAAGCTCGTACAATTAAATAAAAACATACTGAGTTCCCTGCATAGGCCAGGTCCATGTTAGGCATTAAAGAAGATTCCAATGTGTAAGAAGAGGTTCTCACTCTCTGAGAGCTTGTAATCATCCAGTTGAACTGAAGAGATTCTATTTCCCCATAAATAATAGTTATTAGACTTTCCTTTATACACAAACTACTCTGAGAGCAGATAAATTTATTCAGTGTTCCAAAGTGTCATTTTGAAAAGACCCAAACAACTGTTGAAATAAAATCACTGAGTCATAATTAAGTAAAATTGCTAAATTGAGATAATTGATATTTAACACTATAGTTCAAACTGTATGTGAGACCAAAAATTTTTTATCCATCTCATAGAAATATTAGGTGATTTTTACAATTTGTTTAGTTTATCACTTGATTATATACACAGAATTAATTTCTTACGTGACTTATTTTTTAAAATATATATTTATTGATTTCAGAGGGGAAGGGAGAGGGAGAGCAAAACAGCAACATCAGTGATGAGGGAGAATCATTGATCAGCTGCCTCCTACACACCCCCACACTGGGAATCAATCCCGCAACCCTGGCATAGACCGGGAATTGAACCATGTCCTCCTGGTTCATAGGTTGATGTTAAACCACTGAGCAATTCTGGCTGGGTTATGTGACTTATTTTTCATTAATTAAAAATGGATGATAAAATAATACATCATGAGAAGAAAATGTTATGATCTAGGGTCACTTTATAACTGATCTTCCAACTAAATGAAAACTAGTCTTTTTTCAGTTAACAATATGAAATAATTTGTTTCTGCCAGTGCACTTCTCAGTGAACAAAATGGGCAATCTTAAAAGAACAAATTCTTAAATTCTGTTAACTAGCATTTTCTACAGTAGCCACACACTGAGTGGATAAGGAAATCAAATTGCCTTCCCAGTTTGTGGGGCTGTTATTAAAGTTTTTGAGGATCAGAGAGAGAAAGAGCTTGTGCATTTTACATTGCCTTTGCCTTTCTTACAGATTACCATAAAATTTCATTCTCAGATGATATCCTGAGCACTTACTTTTCCTAAGAATGATTTTGGTAAGTCAGGATTATGTGATTAAGATTTCACAAAGTCTCAACTAGAATTAATTTCCAGAACACACTACCCCATATCCCTTGGTTCAGCATTTCTTTCTTGATAATTTCATAATAATGTCAGCCTACAGGCAATTTTACCAGTCAGTTTTCACTCTATTTTTAGATTATTATTATGATAATACGTATGATGCATCTGAAAAGGAAAGCAAATAGTTGTTGGGAAAATATAATATTAATATTTATAAAGGCAGTTTTATTAAATCTCAATTTTAGCTAATTTTGCCTCAGACTCTGAAAGAGCCTCCCATAGGCACAATTTGTCCATTTTTGCTTACTCATCTGACATCTTAAAGATCACTTTATAAATAAGACTGGATTTTCATAAATAGCTTCTCACTTAAGCATAAAAACAGAGCTGAATATTTTGCTGTTGAAAAGAAATTGTTCTGCCATCAGATTTCCTCAAAACGAACATAGTGGTGATTTTTTTTCTTAAATTCAATATGAAAAGTAATCATTTTGTATAAGCTTGCTAAGGTACCTGTCTCATGCAGAGAAAGCTGTATCTTTTTTCTTATAAGCCACTCGGAGTATGTGAGACTAGCAAATACATTAACCCTGACTCATAAAGGCCTTTTTTTCTTACCAAATGGGTGATGCTTTTGAAGTTATCAATGTACTGTCTGTAGAAATATGGACCATGAATATCATCCACCCAAAGTTAAATAAAAAATGTTCATTTGCAACTGGAAGGCTTGTAGTAAGATCAGGTACATTAGAATGGCAGCCCTATCTGGTTTTATTTATGTGGAACAAGTGTTTTCTGATAAAATTTTTGAAAGTTGAGATAGAATGGAACTACATATGAAAAAAAGAAACCATAATCACTATATTAAAACGAATCCCCAATATTTTGAAAGCAAATAAAATATCCATTTTTATATCTTGTTTTTAATTGAGTTGGGTCATAACCTCTTTGAAAATTACATGATCTATGTTCCTCATGCCACAGGACCCTTTTGATCTCAGGTTGACTTGGAGGTCTGACCTTGCCTCAGAACACAAAGCATTTGTGTTAACTGATGGAAAGGTCACTGAGCTTACAGCACAGTTTTTGTGTTTTATTTTAACAGTTCAATAAGAAGGTGAAGGGGAACACTCCTGAGAATGACTATAACAGATTTATGGCCTTTCTGTTATTAAGACCTTTTAAGATAATTGTTTTCAGAATTACAATATCTTTTAGAACTTCTAGACTTAACATCGATTTATGCTGATCAGATTCTGTTTCTGCTGTTTCACATTGTGTTAATTTTCATTAAGTTCATTTTATTTGAGACCTCTTAGAAATTTTATTTAAAATGTATTACTTGACTGGGCACATACTGAATATTTTTCTCCCAAAGATAACAGGACTTGAAGTATGGTTCTGTTTCTAAGAATGGGTATAGTAAATGTGTTATTATTGTTCAGGGTTGATATGTCATTTATGCATGTGTAAACATATAGCATTCTGTATACCAAGACGTATTTAACCTAGGTAACTTCATAAAAATACACTTTAGTTAGACATACATTGTAAGCATCATTTAGTTATTGAAAGGGCTTAACTAAACTTCGTGAGAAAAATAACATGTTTTCAAGAATGTATTGATCTGAATAAATGAAACTAAATGTTAGAATTCTAAAGCAGCATTCTATAAATTAGTCTAATTTTCCCTAAAACCATAAGGATCTAGATAATTTTAAACATGTTAATTTTATTTGTAAATATTTCCCTGGAAGTGAGAATGTATGTCTCTCCAGGCATTTGTCCATTCCGTTTAAATTGTTGACTATATAGGTGCTAATTGTTTATAATATTCCTCCTATGTCATTATAACATATGTAGACTCTGTAGGATAGCACTTTTTTCATTCTTGATATTGATGAATTTTGCATTCTCTGTTTTCTTGTTCAGTTCAAATATTTTTTTGAATTTTATTGTTATTTTCAAATAACTAACTTTTGCTTTCATTGATGTTGTTTTTCTGTTTGCCCCATAGCCTGGGTCACTCATTGCTTTCTGCTCTTAATTATCTGTGTCCTTCCACTTTGAGAATAATTTTGTCTCTTCTGTTATAATTTTTAAGGTAGAAACTTACATTGATTTTGTTATTCATTTTTATATGCTCATTTAAAGCTAAAATTCTCCTCCAAGTATTGTTTTTGTTTTGTTTTACAATTTTCATATGTGACACAATTATAATCATTTTTCAAAATATTTTCTAAATTTAATGTGATTTCCCCTTCTACTATGTGGCTGCCATCTCATTATATTTTCTCCTAAATTCCATTGTGGCCAGAGAATATGCTCTCTGTAATTTTAATCTTCTAAAATGTATTGAGGCTTTTTGTTGGTCAGCATCTGTCCTTGTTGGTGAATACTTTATGTACAATAACACATAATGTATACGCTGCTGCTCCTGGACGGCCCAGAAAGGAATTCTGTTGCTCAACTGTCCTATTTAGGGTGGTAATTGCCTACCAAGCAGCACCATTGTAAATGACCGTCATTTTCTCTTTCTGTCAGTTAATGATAAGGAACTCCCCTTTTAGCCATAGGTTTAGTCTGGAAGAGAGAAAATGTTATAGCAGGAGAGGGGACCATGTGGATTTGGGCTGTTTCTTCATATTTGTAGCATCGGGACTGTTTCGGTTTAGACTTTGAATACCTCTTCTATGTTTAAGTCTTAGTGGGTTAAAGAACACCCAGTTTACAAAGGGAAGTTCAGTTCACATGGTATTTGCTGGACCATCATTAAGCATTTGTCTCTACCAAGGTCTAGTAGCAGGACAAGAGATGTTTCAAAAAGAGAGTAGTTATCCACAGAGAATGACAGGACTTTGCACCAAAACCCTAAAGGCTCGCACTGTGCACTGCGATTTACCTATAGAGGCCTGCCAAAGACACCAGTGGCATCCCTATCTGACACTAATATGTGGAGCACCCCTGGGCAGGCTGGGCCTTATGATCCAAGTGGCCAAACAGTGTGCATGGTAGCCTAGACCTGTTACAGACTCTACTCTTGTTCTAGGTCTCACTCAAAACTAGCAGCTTTTCAGGTCAATAAACAAATGGGCCAGAGGAGCACACTCAGATAAGGCTCAGAACAAGAGAATATCCAATATGACTCAATATTTATTATATCGTCCAGGTCACTTCCAAATTGTTTCCAATGGACTGACTCTATTTGGAAATGAAAGTGGGAAATCCTGCTAAGTTTTGTCTGATTATTAGCAGAAAGCAGCATGCAAGATTCATAGAACTCCTGGGTATGTCTCTTAGATCACAGTCCAAACCAAATCTCTAAATGTCTGTGTGTACCAGTAGAATAGCCTCAAAAAAGCAACCTAAGAAGTTTTACTTTGTGAGTAGTTTCGTTCTGGTATAAATTGATCTTTCAGTACTTTTTTAAAAAGACGTGAACTAAACCAAGTCATTTTATGACACCTTTTTAGTGTGCTATGTTTTGGAAACCATTTAGAAATTGATTGGAACTAAGTAATTCCATACATATAAGAAAAGTAAAAACTGAGTAGTACTTTTCTCTGAAATTCTCACTGTACACATGGCCTGAATGCCATAATTGGGCTTACCTTTCACTGACTCTAAAAATGGTAAGTATATATTTTTAAATACAATTTAGATTTATAAGCATAACACATAGTGAGATGGCAAGGAAGATTACTTCAAATATGGATTTTTTTCTAGAAATACTAGAGTTTATTTTATATAAAATCTTACGAAGAATATAAATTTTTAAAGTTCCTGTAGATTTAATAATAATTCCATCCTACATTGATGATACTGTGTTGGGACTAGAGAAGAATATTAAGAAGGCCAGGAGACTATTTAGAATGTTAACATTACTTTAAAATAGTGGATAAATCCAATTGTATTCTGAGAGATGTAGTCTTTTGTCATTTATTCTCACCTAATTAAAATGTAGAAAGCACAGAAATAAATTCAGTCTAAGAATGATAAAAAAGAAAGCAGAATAAAAGTGAAATTCCCAAGTGCTATAGTAGGAAGCCATCAAGACCATCATCCCCTATCCTCCAAACAACCTATTTAACAGCAACATGTGCACAGTTTCTTTCTGTGAGAAGTCAGGAACTGAAAGGTTTCTGTGCCTTGGAAGAACACGAAGCCAGACTGGACTCTTTCTCACCGGAGAGGCCATGGCCCCTGGTACAGTGCCATGTGATCAGGAAGAAACCCCCTAGCTCCTAGCTTCAGTTGGGGAAGGAAACGTATTGGTTTGCATGTCCAGCGCCTCAACTTTTCTGACGGGATTCCCCAGAGGACTGGCTTCTGACATTCCAGTCTAAGAGCTCTGACAAGTCCAGCACAGTGTGGCTGCCTAGAGGAGAACAGCTATGAAATTCTGAGCTGGTAGATGCCATACACAAAAGTCAACTCAAAACTGGGATTACATCAAACTAAAAAATTCCTCAACAAAGGAAACAGTTAACAGAGTGGAACAACAATCTATGAAGTGGGAGAAAATATCTAAGGGCTTAATCTCCACAATATATAAGGAAATCCTGCATCTCCTTAATTTAAAACCCCAAAAACTAATAATTTGATTTGGAAATGGGCTAAAAAATTTAATAGACATTTCTCCAAAGCAGACTCACAAATGGCCATTAGTTCATGAAAGCATGCTCAGTGTCATTAGTCATCAGGAAATGCAAATTAAAACTACAATGAGAAGTCACTTCATTGTCACGTCACTGTCAGGGTAGAATTTTTTTTTTTAAATGTTGGCTAAGTTGTAAGAAATTGGAACCCTTGTGCACTGTTGGCAGGAATGCAAAATGGTCCAGCTACTATAGAAAACAATTTAATCTTCAACTATTAAAAATAGCACTAGCATTGATCCAACAATCACACTTCTGGGCATTTAAAATAATTGAAGTCAGGATCTTGAAAAGATATCAGTATCCTTATGTTCATTGTAGTTCTGTATACAACAGCCAAAATGTAGAAACATGTCAACAATTTCTTCCAACAGATGAATGCATAAAGAAAATGCATCACACACATGCACACACACACACAGTGGCATACTATTTAGCCTTAGGAAAGAAGGAAATTCTACAATATGTGATAACATGAATGAACCTTGAGAACATTATGCTAAGTGAAATAAACATCACAGAGAGGAAAATACTGAATGATTACTTTTATATGAGGTATCTACATTAATCAAAGTCATAAAAACAAAATGGGATGGTAGTTCTCAGAGTTAGAGGAAGGAGGAAAAGAGGAGTTACTAATCAACAGAGTGAAGTTTCAATTATCAAGATGAATAATTTCACCCGGCCAGTGTGGTTCAGTGGTTGAGTGTTTACCCATCAATAAAAAAGTCACAGGTTCGATTCCCATTCAGAGCGCATGTCCCTGTTTCAGGCTCCATCCAGGTGAGGCGGGTGCAAGAGGCAGCCAATCAATGTTCTCTCTCATCAATGTTTCTACCTACCTTTCCCTTTCCCTCTCTCAAAAAAACTCAATAAAATACGTTAAAAATAAAAATAGAAATAATTTAAATTTACATTTTCAAACAACACACAGAAAAGGGACTTCTATATTATTTTAAATATCTATGGTACTTTCAGATTAAGGCCACACAGAGTCATAATCTTTTCACTTACATGTGCAAAAACACTATTTCCTATCAGTTTGTAATTTCTTATTTTTCATGCATGTAATTTCCATATTAAGTAGTTTAATTTCTAGGTTCTTGTTTACATTCCATGGGTTTGTCTCTCTCTGTATTAATATCATCTTAATATATTTTTATAGTTAGATATGTGGCATCTCCACTTGTCATTTAAAATTATTTTGGTTGTTCTTGGTCCTCACTTTTTAAAAATGAATCACATTGTGATAGTCTATAAAGTTTTGTTTAGACTTGCACTGATTATAGGTTAATGGAAATTTATAGAATACATTCATATTCAGGCAATTTTTTTATATGGGAATTTTATGTTCTTGTACATTTTTCCTCTCAATTTATTTATTGTTGTATTATTGCTATTGTTATGCTTTCTGTTACTTGTGTATAATAATGCAGTTCCTTTACTATGTAGATTTTTGCACCCAGACTATTGTTGAAATCCCTGCTCAATTGTTATAATTTGTCCATTTCACCCATGTAATTTCCAAATATGGAAGTATATTTCTTACTTTCTAATCATCATACAATAAGACTTCTTGATTTGATATTGAAGCTGTGATAGTCTAAAAAATCATATTCTCTCTGCTTCTTTGACAATGAAATGTGTGATTAACTTGATTGAATGAATCAGATTTCCTGAAGCTGCCCCATGTAGTGCTGTGACTAAACTCACTTAATTTCTCTAATCTTTAGGTTTTCTAAATTTATAATTTGGATAAATTATTCAATAGCAATCATTTAATTACTCAATGACAATTCCTAACTTGTAGAATTAAATATCTAAGAATCTGAAACGAATGTAATACATAAAGTCTACATTTTCCACTCACTGATAGATTCACACAATTGATAGTAAAGAGTGAAAATGTTATGAGATCACCCATGTCTAATCATGGTCAAAAAAGAAATGATAAGTTTATTTGTGCTGAAATATTTTTTTAAAATAGTAAATAAAAGTAACTACTGCATAAATTTTAGAATGTGGATTTAGGATAGATCTTTAAAAATATTACTTTAAGTGGATAAACTGATAAACAATGAGCAGGTATAGCAAATGTGTTAGGAGTTTTCAGAGGTAAAAATAAATCTGTAAAATGGAACAAAATTTTCAACTTAAAATTAGAAGTGTGGCCTCTGCCCATTCTTGGCAAACTGATTGCTATTTTTTATTTAAAAGCAGACATCTGTAGCCACTCCACAGATTATGAGAATTGTGATCAGAATCACAGCATATGGTACCAAGTGATGAATCTGAACAGACACAGCTAAGTTTAGATCTAAGTAAAATTTCTAGATTTCACTTTAAAACTACATGTAAGAAACATTCTGGCATCATTTATCATTACATGGAGTTAATATATGATTTTCTCATTCTTAACTGTTCTCTTAAAGTACAAGTCTGTGATGAAGAGCACAAACCTAGGAGTTGGACTACTGGAATTGAAGTCCCAGCTCCTGCACTCATTTGCTGTGGGTGGGAGTTAGAGAAAGTTGTTTAACTTCTCTATACTCAGTTTTTCATTTGCAAGATAGGGGAAATAACAGTTTTATCTTACTGTGTTTTATGAGGTTTAGGTGGAATAATTGGGGAAAGTTACTTATATCAGTGTCTGTTATATAATAAACACTCAACAAATGTTAATAATTATAATTTGTTTATCATGCTTTGACATTTATTTACGATCATTATCACCAACTACCTGGCCTCATCCCAGATAAGATGAAACTAACTTCTTTATTGTTTAGATTCCTAAACCTATCTATGTGTTTCAGTCCCTAATGTTCCCCAAGTCTTTAAGAAGGAATGGTGACAGATCTCTTTTTCAGAAATCCAGTATCATCTAAGGAATTGCTATTATCATTAACATTTAAAATCATTCTTTCCAAACTCATGAGAAGCTTTACCTGTTCTCCTCCTGAAAGAATGGGGGGAGCTTGAAAGCCATCCTTGTACTTGTCTCATTACGAATTCATTATGGCTTATGTCTCATCAGGGTCTAAGATTTCCAAATTCAAAATTATGTTCTTATACTCTTCTGTAACAGTTTTATGCCAATACACAGTGTGTGTTTGTTTATTTGTTAGATTGTCTCAGAGTGTGGGAAATTACCACAGCTTTAGAAGCTTAGAACAATATGCGCATATTTGCTCCATCTCTGTAGGTTAGAAGTTCAGGTGGGATCCACTAGGTTCCCTGCTTAGGATATCACAAAGTCAAAATCAAGTCAGCAAGCCTGAGTTTGTTTGTTTTTTCCCCCAAGGTTCTGGGGGAAAATATGCTTCCAAGTGTCTTATTATTGCAGAATCCAGTGTTTTGGTCAGCTATAGGACTACTGTCCCGTGTCCTTGCTAAATGGTAGATCAGGGTTGATCTTAGTTTCTAGGGACATCTCTTAACTTCTTTCCACATGGTCTTTCATTTCCCAACCAGCAGCACTATATCAAATCCCCTCATGCTTCTAATTTCTGATTTCTTACTCTGCTACCAGTTGGAGAAAACATTCTGCTTCTCTTCTGCTCATGTGATTAGATTAGTCCCATTCCCTGTTTTAAGGGGGACTAGCTATCACTTTAACAACATTGTAAATTTTCTTTTGCCATGTAACAGGACAGAATCACAAGAGTAATATCGGGGCAATAAAGATAATTGGGACCATTTTAGAATTTTTCAAATCATATTCAGGCAATGGATATGTGAAGAATTAGTGTTCTGGTCCTATGGAGAAGTTTTAGGATAATAGAATTGCATAGAAATATCTAATCTAATAAAAGAGTAATATTGAAATTGACCATTTCTCTGGGACACCTAAGCCATGCCCACCAGCCAATCAGAACGGCTGTATGCAAATTAACCCAGCCAAGATGGAGACCAGCACTCACGGAGCTAGAGTAAACAGGTGGCTTCCATTGCACCAGTAGTAAACTGTCTGCCTAGGCTGGCTGGGCCTCTCTCTGCTCACGGCAACATTCTTTCAATTATAGAAGCATGGAGCTGAAGCCAACAGGAGGCTTCGTTACCTGCCTAGGCCTGGGCTTAAAGGAACAGTGTATTAATTATAGAAGATAAATAAACCCCAGAAACCTGCTTCCAGCCAGCCTTGGCTGGGACTGTGGGCAGTCCGAAAGCCTGAAAATGGCCCTCAACCCTGCACCCAGGCTGGCCACACCTTCATGGGGTGAGGGTCCACACTGGGGGGCTTGGCCAGCCTGCAAACAGCCATCAGCCCTTCACCAAGGCTGGCCAGGCATGCCAGCAGGTGGACATCCCCCGAGGGGTCCCAGACTGCGAGAGGGCACAGGCTGAGCTGAGGGACCTCTCGAGTGCACTGGGCCCCTAGTCCTATATAATAAGAGAGGAATATGCTAATTAGCCATTACACTGTGAGGCATAGCGACCAAGCACGTCATGACCATATCATGAATCAGCAGGAGGGTGGGCCAGTGAGGTACAAGCAGGCTGCGGAGGGAAAGTCAGCAAGCTATGGGGGGAGAGGGGCAGGGGGAGCTATGGGAGGATAGGGTAGTGGGCTGAGAGCTACAGGAGGGCAGCAGCAACCTACTGGTGTACAGATTAGTGTGCAGGGCCACTAGTAGTAAAATAATACTTAAAATATTTTACCAACATATGCCTTGCATTATTTTTCATATACGGTTGTTTGCCAAAATGATTGCTTCATGAATTATTAAAAGAGTGAGTAAATAAAAGTGAGAAGATACTAAGGATTCATCATATTTATTGGCTCTCCATTTTGTCAGGATGATTGCTGAATTTTAATTCAGTCATTTTTTCTTAAATCATCACTTACTAAATTATTTTTAAAAAACTTAATTTCCCTCTTTCAAATATGACTTAATTCACATTAATTTGTTAACAGTGTTTAGCACATTATAGAATTATGTTTCAATTAATTTTTTGTTGAAATTCTTTTTTTTTAATGTGCAAATATATTTTTCCACATTTTAGTTATTCTTTTTTTTATTTAATTACATAAAGTATTACAAAGATTAGTACAAATATCTCATTTTTCCCCTGCCCTTCCCCCAGCCTCCCCTACCCCCCAGTGGTCTGTGTCCTTTGGTTATGCTTAAATGCATGCATAACAGTCCTTCGGTTGATCTATTTTTATTTGGAATTTTGTTTTCATTTATCTGGCTCTTTGAAAATTCAAATTTATTATGAAATCATTGGTTTCTAATTTGCTTATCCTACGAGGTGTAAGAATTTTCTCTGAATATCATTAGGAATTATGATTGCATCCAAAAAATATTATTTATTTGTTTTTTTAGTCTTGTAAGGGTGAACTTATAAATTCTTACTCTCTGCCCTCTCCTGTGAAGGAACTAAACATTTAGTGATGAATTCTTTGGTAAATTTTAACTTTTTAATTATAGAAAATCTAGAATAGAAATGCATCAAAAAATATTTTTAGTTCTTCACATGATCCTCTGGCCTAAGGCTATGTTCAGAAGAACCATTTGCTCTCAGACTGAGCAGATAGTCCAATCAAACAACTAGTTTCTGATATTAGGATTGAAAAAGCTGCCTGTATATTGCTGTTTTTCAAACATGCACAGGTTTGCACATGTTAGTGGCTACAGAGCAGCACCAATTTCCACAGTTAGTTCTTCTGTTAGTTAAATAAAGTATAATTTAGCCCTGGCCAGTGTTGCTCCGTTGATTGGACATTGTCCCAGGTACCCAAAGTTGCCCTTTGATGCTGAGGTTGCGAACTTGATCCTCAGTAGGGAGCATGCGGGAGGTAGCCAGCTGATGTTACATTCTCACATCTGTGTTTTTCTCTCCCTCTTTCTTTCTCTGTCTCTAAAAATCAATAAACTATTCTTTAAGAAACAAAATAAGTATAATTTCAATGGTAGGAATATTCAGTTACCCTGTGCAATGAAAACAGAATTTAACATTTTGACACTTTTTGTTTTGATTTTACTTATGTGAAAAGTTTAAATATTTGAGGCAAGCACTTCAGTAATTTGGTACTAATGGGCTAAGCTTTCTATGAAACCACAGAAAGTCAGAAAGTTCTATCTTCTGGTTGTTTGGGGGGAATAACAAATGTATACTTCAGGCTTCAGAATGAGAGCTTTCCCTCACCACAGTCACCTATGTTATTTATCTTCAGACGTCATTCAAAGGCATTTGTTTTGAAGTATTTGCCTCAGAAGCCATAATTCCATTGGAATCCTTTAGGACCATACTCATAAGCTTCTTGATATAATCTCTCCTTAGATATAATTGCTATGCATTGCCCTGCCAAACTTAATATGACAAAATGTTAATATATTTAATGTACCTGCTACTTACTGGAAAATTCTGAATTCTGTTTCTTTTTGCTACTAAAGAGTAAGAAATCCAATTGAGAATTATGGTAGAGGTGATAATAATATTGTTGATTTTATAGGCAATTGGCCAATGTAATGTAATGTGGAATTTCTATTTTGAGGGAATTACAATTACAGTCATGCCCATATAATGTTTTAGTCAATAAGGGATCACATATATGATGATAATCTTATGAGATTATAATGGAGTTGAAAAATTTCTGTTGGTTAGTGATGTCAGAGCTGTCATAGCACACTGCATTACTAACACTAATGTATTTGTGATGCTGCTGATAAAAACAAACCTGTGCTGCCAATCACAGAAGTATAGCACATACAATTATGTACAGTAAATAATATTTGATAATGATAACAAATGACTGTTTCTGGTTTATATATCATTATTTTAGTGTTTAATAATTTGTTTATAAAATTGTGTGTTATAAAACACTATGCTGTGTTATGCCAGTATCAGCCTCATACATTTCATTCATGTCTATCCAATCTCTTGATTACATCATTTTATCTTTGTGTTTGATTTACTTTTGTGTCTGTGTACAGCAACATGCTGTACAGGCATATAGTCTAAGAGAAATAGGCTATACCATATAACCTAGGTGTGTAGTAGGCTATGTCATCTAGGTTTATGTAAGAGCACTCTATGATGTTCACACAACAATGAAATTGCCTATGAATTTCTCAGAACATATTCCCGTCATTAAGCAGTGCATTACTGTATAGGATAGACAAGATTTTTCTCTTGTAAGAAAGTTAGACTGAAGGAACTTTTTGAAACATCTTATATGACTCTTATTAAGAAATATTTTACCAATACTTATTGATTTCTTTTATTGACTATTATTTGACATACAAACATGGAAGGGAGAAGGCAGGTGTTAGTTAATATAAGTGTTAAGAAACCTATACATATGTTATGAAGCTGTAAGAATTGAGAACTCTAGCAGAGACCACATCAACTGAAAATAGATACCTGGGGGTAATTTTATGATCAGCGAGAGAAATGTACCCCTAATCTATTCAAAGAGCATGCTTAGATAAAGAGGAATGGTCAAATAAGTATAAATTTTATATAAGATTTTATCATTTTCTCTACTTAGTTGAACTCCACTAGAGTTCTTTTTAGTCAGAGGAAGGAAAATGTGACCATTACTATAATTCCTTTTTTCCTGTTAGTGAAAATTGCAATATAAAATAGGTAGTGTAACTCTAGTGCTGCCCATGAACACTAGTACCTCAGCATATCTCTACATGAAAGCTTATTTTACTATCACTTAAGGAAATCATTACCCTTTTATGAGACTTACATGCTGCTTTACAAATATAGCATTTTAGTAACATTATGGAAGCATTATTATTCTTGCCAGTGGCATTTCTTTTAAGCAAGGAAAACTAGTTTGAAAATAACTTCCTTAGTGCTCTTAGTCTTTTGTACTATGCTAATATTTTCCCAAACTTTTGTTGAATTCTTAGTGTTATTTTAGTTCCTCCACCATCTGGAAGTTATTAAAATGTGAGAAAGTCTGTATGATTCTGATTTAATTGTTGAGATAAGAAACTTCTTTGGATCATCTTCAATAGAACAGGCTTCAGGCCCATTTCTATATAGGAGCCAATGGAATTTCAACATTAACAGTAGTTTACCACTGTTAGCATTCTAATTCAAATACTGGAACCATTTATGTCCACAAAAAGCCCAATTAACTTAGAACACAGTTATGTTATAATAACAATTATAGAGCTGTGACAAATTCTCATGCGAGTTCTGCCCCAGGTTTTTGCTATTAACAAAAACTAAAATACAAGATGTACCCAAAAAATATACACACACTTTAATGGCGGATAGCTCAAATTGAAAATGAAATGTATTTTAATAAACACTGCCATTATAGTTATTCAAAGTGTGTGTATACATTTTTGGGATACCCTATATGAAAAATTATGTCATTTAGTTTGCAGAGAGAGAGAGAAAATTCAAGTTTATTTTTATATTATCATTTTCCTCACTTTATGATATATATTTTTGACTAAGTAGTTGATCAAGTTACACTAAATTATTGGTAATTACACATAGTATTGAGTGTACCTTGCAGGTAAATATTGTGTCTTTTGTTGTAATTGTGAAATAAGAGGGCACACAGAACCATCATAATACAATATACTTCATTTGCTGAGTTAGGGCATCCCAATTTAAGCATGCATCTAAATGTATCTAGAAAAAGATATTTGAAATAACATTAATAAAAAAGAAATATAATTAACGAGGTATTATGATAGGAGTATTATTTTATCAAGTGAGAGTGAGAAATTTTGATGAATTGTAATTTAATATATTTTAAGGCAATACAAACATGATTTCTAGAATTCAGGAAGTAATGTCCTAAATATATCAGAATGGAGAGCTAAGGACTTGTTAACTTCTAAAGCTCTGTGAAAATGATTAGTTCTATGGACATTCTGATCTTTCTAAAGTTGTAATATTAGCTATCCCTTTTACTAATACCTACTTGACTACAACCTTTCTAAAAACAAAACAAAGATTTTTCTCTATATCAGAGAAAGGACCTCCAAGAGCTACATGTTCAACTTCACTTATTTATTTATGTTTGGCTGGCCCTGGTTTGAACCAGGATGTATGCCAGGGCAGCTGGGGTAAGATGACACTGCAGGGATATGAAAAATTCATAACTATAAAGTATCAGGTAATGAATAACAAATGCATTCACTATTTTGTACATTACATGACAGCTAGCTTTAAAATGCTACATGTGGTGTTTTTTTTTATACTGAGAGCTCATTATAAAAGTATTAATAGGTATTCTATCACCCATCCAGGAACTTTTAGAAAGCTAGTGACAACACTAAAAAAGGGTGTTTTTCTAACTTATTATACAATTGTTGATGTTAACATTCTAAACACAATTTGTAGTTTTATAACTAAACATAAAATGTGTCAAGTAAATTTGTCTCAAATTTCAAAATTCCAGATGGACAAACAAGACACCTGTATCTTTGGTTCAATTATTTCAACATGACGCTATGCTACTCCAATTTCATTTTAATTAGATTTAGGCCATTTTTTAAAGCTTTATACAATTGACTTTGTAATCTTCATAAATGGGTCTCTGTTGTTGTTTTTTAACTAAGTTATTATTGGCAAAAAATAGTGTTCTCTTGATGAAAGTCCAAATATATAATTTTTATAACATGAAATTGGCCTTTGTCTTCCATTAACACTTTCTGTCTACTCCAATTCACCCCTCCCTGTCTTGATTTCACTTTATGGGAGAACTAATATATCATGCTCAATTATGAAAAAATTCAGAGGAGAGAAAACTGTTTGAGACTTTTAGCTACCTGACAGAATTACATAACTTACATATTTTCTCATTTCTTAGTTTTATTTTAATTTAGTCAAGTGTAGCACAGGATCTTGGTGGCACCTGGGAATTGGTGTAAACAGAACCATTTGGAAAAACTGGGCTTCATCATTCTTGTATTTCAGAGAACTGGCTTCCCAGGAAAGAAGTGATGATATGAGCAATACGAGGGGGAGTGAGGAAAAGAAATATAAATTTTTTAGGGTGAGTGGCATATTCAGAGTTGGAATCCTAGTTAATAAAGAGGGGAAAGGATGAGGAGCCCACCATGTAGGGTAGGTCAAGATATGCTGAATTCTGGCTCTGCTATCTTTTAGAGTTGATTCAAGATGGAAAGTAATTTAAACTTTAAAGAGACTTTGAAAAGAACATGACTCTCAAGTATCAGTAAGCACTGATAGTTCATTATTCACTATATTAACAAATCTTAAGTAAGTATCAACTACGTAAATGGCAAAACGCTAGATACTGCATATGTTTTAAGTGTATAGTGTTTTTGTTAAGAAATATTAAAAATATCACCTAAATGACAATTAACTTAACATTTTAATATCAAATTATACACAGGGAATGGCTGAACACAATGTGCAGTTGTCTCCTGTCTCCATCTGGAAATTTGAACATCATAATAAATATATTTGACCTATTCTTTGCTTATTTGTGAAACTGTATATTATGATTAGATTGTTAATATAAAAATTGCATATAAGAGTGAGAAATATAGACATGGAAAATCTGAAATGCAAGAACTTTTTTGAGCCAATATTATGATCTGATGAATCCACTATAACAGATACTGCTCCACATTGTCCTGGTCATAAGTTATGGAGGCAAAATATTGATATTTTTCTCAGAAATCAGTTGAATTGATAAGCTGCATGTGATAACTTATCACAATGCCTGTATTGAATCTGTAGGGATTGTTCAACGTGCTGAAAATAAAGGTGTAAATAAATCAGAAATGATCCCTTTTGATAACATGTGTTTTGGATATAAATTCTAACAAGGCTAGAGTTCTATTTAGTATTGATAGAGCCATAATTTATCTGATAAAGTTCTGTAATATCATTGTCTCATGTGGCAAAAATTGTGAGAAAGGAACATCTCAAATGAGCTTTTACCCTTTTTGCTACCTCCTTTCCCCCTATTATTCCATTGATACTTGCAATATTTTATTCAGTTTTTTAACAGATTTTTAAGAATATGTTTTATGTTTTTATTAATTTCAGAGAGGAAGAGAGAGAGAAAGAGGGAGAGAAACATCAGTGATGAGAGGTAATCATGGATTGGCTGCCTCCTGCAAACTGTCTTCTACATGCCCCCTACTGGGGCTCAAGCCTGCAACTGGAGCATGTCCCCTGATGGAGAGTCAAATTGTGATCTCCTGGTTTATGGGTCAACATTCAACCACTGAACCACATTGGCCTGGCAGTTTATTTAGTTTTATTTCATGCATTTATTTAACAAACTAGGGGCCCAGTGCACAAAAATTTGTGCACTCTGAGGGGAGAGGGTCTCTCAGCCTGGCCTGTGCCCTCTTGCAGTCTGGGACCCCTTGGGGGATGTCAATCTGCTGGCATGCCTGGCCAGCCTGGGTGAGGGGCTGATGGCTGTTTGCAGGCTGGCCAAGACCCCAGTGGGGACCCTCACCCCATGGGGGTGTGGCCAACCTACGTGAGGGGCTGAGGGCCGTTTTCAGGCTGCCCACAGCCCCTTCAGGGTTCAAGTCCCTACCTGGGGTGCCTGGCCAGCCTGAGTGAGGGGCTGAGGGCCATTTTCAGGCTGCTCACAGCTCCCATTGACCCAATGTCCCAGCGAGGCTGGCTGGAATCAGGTTTTTGGGGTTTATTTATCTTCTATAATTGAAATTTTGTTGCCTTGAGCAGAAGCCTAGCCAGGCAATGAAGCCTCCTGTTTGCTTCAGTTCTGTGGCTTCTATAATTGAAACATTGTTGCCTTGAGCAGAGGCCTGGCCAGCCTAGGCAGGCAGTTTCAACTCCATCGGTGGTGCAATGGAAGCCTCCTGTTTGCTCTAGCTCCATGGCTGCCAGCCTCTATCTTGGCTGGGTTTGTTTGCATACAGCCACTCAGATTGGCTGGTGGGCATGGCTTGGTGTCTCAGAGTGATGGTTAATTTGCATATTACTCTTTTATTAGATTAGATGTTTCTGAGTACCTGGGGCATTTGAAGTACTGATTTAATCCCTAGTGATGTAGACTTAAATGTAGACAGAAGAATATACAGAAAGGTTCCCCTAATGGAATGTTGGGTAGTACTCACACTGAGAAGATAAAAATAGCAGGTGTTACTATCAGAGGGAATATAAAATGAATATGCACAGGAGTAGATGGAGACAAAACATCAAAAACCACTATTACCAAGAAAGAGAAAATGTCATTATGAAGCAGGTGTTTAGAAACTGGAAGGTGTAAAGATAAGTCTAATATTTTGGCTAGTAGATCTGATATGAAAGTGCTATGAAAATAAATTAAAAAAATCAAAACAGACCAGATAATTTAGGCCAAACTTTTTTTTTCACCCAAAGAATTACTGTGTGTTACAAAAAAAGTGGCGTCTGATTTAAAAAAGAAAAATTCTAATTGTCTATTTTAGTCTGAAGGAGATATTCTAGACAAAGTTCTAGAAAATACATTACAGCACCGTAGCAAAGGCTGGAGTATGGATTCAACTAAACACTATATTAAACACATTTTTTTGCGGGAAATGAGTAAACTTGTCATATCGCTTTTTATACCAAAGCGCGGGAGACGAGTTTTTTCCAAAAACAATGAATAGAGACAGATTCCGTCAAATATGGAGGGCCTGGCATTTCAACAATGAAAATGTGCAAGACAGCTCAGATAGACTTTGCAAAGTCAGACCATTATTGGATTTCCTTCTTCCCGTTACGATGCGATTTGGCAGGAAAATGCCCGATTTAATACAGTATGTATTAATTCAGCAGCTGCAAATCAGTAAATCAAAGTTTTCAAATCTTTGCTTATTTCTACCTCTAGGAAGAGTTTTCAGTTGTGCTTGCTTTTGCCTTATTATCAGTGCTCTAACATCATTTACCATAGCATTTTAAAAATAACGTATCAAATAGAACTACAATTTAAACATTTATAATGATGTATTTTAATATTTGATTAACCATTTTTGCTGTTAACTGAATTTTTCTTTTATTTATTTATTGTGAAAATCAGAAGTATAACAAGGAATAAACTTAGGTTAAAAGAGGAAAAATAATATTTGATCTGATTAACAGTAATGGGCAATATTTTCTGTAATGTGTGTCTGGAATACTGATT
>PVJC01002320.1:0-80618 GCA_004026665.1 Murina feae | reverse complement strand
CATAGAGGGGGTGCCTGCTCCAAGCCTCCACGGTGTGCCTGGGGCAGGCCCCCAGCAGGTAGACACACACAGGAGGACTGCTCCGAGCCTCAGATGCGGCTGGGGGCAGGTCCCCAGTGATGACACACACACACATACACACACACACACAAAAGGCGCCTGGCAGACTGGGGCCATCATAGGACATCCACTGAGGGGTCCCAGACTGTGAGAGGGCACAGGTCGGGCTGAGGGACTCCCTCCACCCCGAGTGCACAAATTTTTGTGCACCGGGCCCCTAGTATATGTATAATGCTTAAAAATCTCTGCATGCTTACAAATAAAATGCTATTTAACTCATTTTGCCTCCTTATGGAGAGGTGCTTTTCAATGGGTAAAAAAAGCATTGGAAAAAATGCCTTATAGGACTTCATGCCAGAATATACCTTTGCAAAACATTGAGGAAATCTTAAGATATGATTTAAGTGGCAGTCTCTTAAGGCCATGTTTCTGGGCCATTATACGGCTAATGATCCTATTGTTGAAATAATACGTAAGGTAATAAGCTTGGAAGGCACAATTAGAGCTGGGCAAGGCTTGGTATTCCTATTTTTGTAAGAAATTAAACTGATGTGTCTTAGTGTCACTTCACAAAATTGCAGGAGGCAACTTTATGTTTATGCATCACATCGAAACAGGGAAAAACTACAGACTAGCAACCAGTGGTGTTTCTTTTTGTTTTTAACTTCAGAATTCTTACATAAAAAATAAAAATTTGTGCTTAACTGGTGTTGCTCAGTGGTTGAACATCGACCCATGAACCAGGAGGTCACAATTCAATTCCTGGCGAGGGCACATGCCCAGGTTTTGGGCTCAGTTCCCAGTAGGGGGCACACAGGAGGCAGCCAATCAATGATTCTCATCACTGATGTTTCTAACTCTCTGAAATCAGATTTTTTTTATTATAATTCTTTTTTCATTTAAATCTTCTTGGGGGGAGGGGTCTCACATCCTTTTATTATGATGCTGATTGTGAAGCCTATTTTGTTAATTTGGAAAACTTTAATATTTGATTAGGTTAGTTTAGCATGAGCTCTGTCTGAATCTGTGTAGAGAATTCTAGTAACTACTTGAATTTTTTAGTCTCATTAACCTTTTAAAATAAAACCACAGGCATTAGTTTTACCTTCTTAAATTATTTGTTTACCATCTATTAAACACATGCCACATACTGAGCAGTTTACATGAAAAATTAGTCTTTGTCCACAAGAATTTGGTTATAAGAAGTACATCAGACAGATGAGAAAACTACATATATTTATATACACGCTATGCTTAGATGGACTAAATTCTGCTATAAGATTCATGTCCCTGTTTGGAGGCACATCTACCAGCATATATAAAGGAATCCTGAACAGTCAATATTCTCCCTACCTAAGCCTTCAAATTCCATATAAGATTATCCATCTATCCCTCCATCCATCTTACTTTTAAAAAGGTTAATTATCCCTCGCTCATTCTCTCACAATAAACTTTACAACTTCAGTTCTAATAAGAACAGCAAAGGCTGAGAGAGATTTTTCACAAAATCGCGTTTCTTGCGGGGAAATGAAACCCGTGTGCCTGAGTATTTCTTTCATAGGCATGAAGAGAAAGTGTAGGGCAGAAAAGCCTCACATCTGTCAGGCCTGCCTTTGCTACCGCCTTTATTATTAATCGCTTAGCATTTGCTCTGTCTTCCCAGTGCAGCGCCTACCTCATTCTCCTCTTCATTGAACCACGTGGGCATTTCACTTCCGTTCCCCTCAGAGAAGAAAGAAGCACACTTTCTTCACCAGAGCACTGACATGCGGAACTTAGCCCCTGTAATTACCCAGCTGTAGAACAATTCATTACAATCCTCTGAATCACATAAACACCTGAACAAGTTTTTCTTTTTCATATTTATTCTGCATTGACTTAAATTAGGTAAATGATCCAGGTTTTGAGATATCATACTTACCTGAATTACCCTCCCAACTAATGCATTTAGGAAAATATACTGAACCACCCAGGAGAAAGTACTACTGAGGCTTAAGTTTTAGAGCAGTAATAAACAACCTCCAAATTTTAGAGGCTTACAACAATTGAAGGTTTATTTCTCAGGCATAGGTGCATCTTGGTGGGGACTTGGCTTGATCAAATCTCTACTCCCAAGAACACAATTGGTTTCTCTGGCTGGTAGGGAGAAATGTGGTGAATTACACACTCACTCTTTATTTTTAATTTATTTTTCAATTACAACTGGCATACAACATTACATTAGTTTCAGTGTGCAACCCAGTGATTAGGCATTTATCTCACTTACGAAGTGATTCCCCAATAAGTCCAGTACCCATCCAATACCATACATAGTTATTATATTACTAGGAGCCCAGTGCACAAAAATTTGTGCACTCGGGGGGGTCCCTCAGCCCAGCCTGTGCCCTGTTGTGGTCTGGGACCCCTCGGGGGATGTCCACCTGCTGGGGTGCCTGGCCAGCCTGGGTGAGAGGCTAATGGCTGTTTGCAGGCTGGCCAAGCCCCCCAGTGGGCACTCTCACCCCATGGGGGTGTGGCCAGCCTGGGTGAGGGGCTGAGGGCCATTTTCAGGCTGCCCACAGCCCCTTCAGGGTTCGAGTCCCTACTGGGGTGCCTGGGCAGCCTGGATGAGGGGCTGAGGGCTGTTGTCAGGCTACCCACAGCTCCCATTGACCCAAGGTCCCAGCGAGGCTGGCTGGAATCAGGTTTCTGGGGTTTATTTATCTTCTATAATTGAAACTTTGCTACCTTGAGTGGAGGCCTGGGCAGGTTATGAAGACTCCTGTTTGCTTCAGCTCCGTGGCTTCTATAATTGAAACATTGTTGCCTTTAGCAGAGGCCCAGCCAGCCTAGGCAGGCAGTTGCAACGGAAGCCTCCTATTTGCTCTAGCTCTATGACTGCTGGCCTCCATCTTGGCTGGGTTAATTTGCATACAGCCACTCTGATTGGCTGGGAGCGTGGCTTGGCTGGTGGGCATGGCTTAGGTGTCTCGAAGTGATGCATATTACTCTTCTATTAGAGTAGATTAAGTATATTCCCTATGCTGTACTCTACATTCCTGGGACTGTTTTGTAACTACCGATTTGTACTTCTTAACCTCTTCACCCTTTACACGCATCCCATCTGGCAATCCCAATTTGATCTCTATGACTATGAGTTTGTTCGTTATGTTTCTTCATTTATATTTTTAGATACCACATATAAGTTAAATCATATGGCACTTGTTTTTTTTTTATCTGCCTGACTTTAACTTAGCACAATAAACTCTAGGTCCATCCAGGTTGTTGCAAAGGTAACATTTCATTCTTTTTATGACCGAGTCATATTCCATTGTCCAATGTATCACACTTTCTTTATCCATTGTCTATAGATGGACACTTGGATTGCTTCCAATATCTTGGCTATTGTGAATAATGCTGCAATAAACATAGGGGTATGTATATATTTTAAAATTAGTGTTTTGGATTTGTCAGAGAACTATCTAGAACTGGGATTGCTGGGTCATATGATAGTTACATTTTTAAGTTTTTGAGGACCCTCCATATTGGTGTACAGTGACTGCATCAGTTTACAAACCCACCAAACAGTGCATGATTCCCTCTTCTCCACATGCTTGCCAACACCTGTCATTTGTTGATGATAGCCCTCTTAGGGGTGTGAGGTGAAATGTCGTTGTGGTTTTGATTTGCATTTATTTGATGATTAGTGATGTTGAGCATATATTCATGTCTATTGACCATCTATATGTCTTCTTCAAAGAAATGTCTAGGCCCTCTGCCCATTTTTTATTCAGATTGTTTGGATTGTATTTAGTGTTGAGTTGTATGAATTTCTTATATATTTTGGATAGTAAGCTCTTATCTGATGTATCATTGGTGAATATATTCTCCCATTTAGTGAGCTGGCTTTTCATTTTGTTGATGGTTTCCTTCACTGTGCAAACACTTTTGTTGGGTGTAGTCCTATTTATTTACTTTTCTTTTGTTTCCCTTGCATGAAGAGACATGTCCAAAAAATATTGCTGAGTGATGTCAAAGAATTTACTGCCTATGTTTTCTTCTAGGAGTTTATAGTTTAAGGTCTTGCGCTTAAGTTTTTAATCCATTTTAGGTTTATTTTTGTATGTAACATAAAAATGCTGTAGTTCTATTTTAGGTTTATTTTTATATTTAATATTAAAAATGCTATAGTTTCATTTTTTCATGTGTCTGTCCCATTTTCCTAACACCGTTTTCCAATTATCCATTTTTCTCTCCGATTTTGTCTGATCTCTCTACCAGATCATTCCAGCAAGTAAGCATGCTTTTATGGTGTCTGTTCTTTTCTTCCTTTCACAGAAAAACTCCATGAAAAAAATTTTTATAATTGTACAATTTTACATCTTATTCTGTACCAAACATACTTCAATCATGACTTTATCAGGCCATTAAAATGTTTTTTATTAAGTTGAAATGCTTACAATACTAACAGAGTGCCGATGATGAGTTGGGAAGTGTTCTAAATACTTGATACATGATAAATCATTTAATTCCCAAACCAGCCACATGAAGATTATGCTATTAACATCTCTATTCTAGACATGAAAGAATGCTACTCAGAGATATTAGGTAACTTTCCCCAAATCAAACAGCTGCTAGGAGGAGCTTAGATTTGAACCCAGCAACTTTGGTTTTAACCACTACATCATATTACTTTTCTAAGGGACAATTATTTCATTTAATTTATTGAACCTTTTAGTAGCTTTTGACATAGCTGATCAATCCCTGCTTCTTGAAACATTTTATACTTTGGTTTCTATGTCTTTGAGTTCTTTTTTCTCGCACCCCATATGTTGGTCCTTATCAGTTGTTATTTTTTTCCTGTTTCCTTCATTGCAAGTCTATATTTTGCACATTTTCTCCTTCTTTGCTGGTAGCCTTTCCATGGTAACTTGGTTCAGATCTCTTGAGTGTGAATCTGGAGCCCATATTTCTTCTCTAAGCTGTATTTCATAAATGACGCTGCCTGATTTATATGTCTACTTGAGCATCTCATAAGAGTCTCACATTTAACAGAGAAAAAAAGAGAACTATAGACATTCTAGCCCAACACATATTTTGCCAAATTCTCCTTTCCCCAAGACTTTATTTACCGACACCACCCAACCTCAGGCCAAATTTAGGAGTAATCCTTAATTCCTCTTCCCCTCATGGCTGACATTCTACCCATTAGCAAGTCAAAACAACCCTGCACTGAAATACCCCTAACCTGCTACTTTCCCACAAGTCTGCTGCTGTTAGTATAATCTTAGTTCTATCCTTTATCACTTAGACTCCTGCAGTCTCTTCCTAATTGGTTTCCCTCATCCCACTCTTGCTTCCCTGCCCCCTAGTCCTTTCTCTAAAGAGCAGCCCGAGAAAATGTCTAAAGTGTTAATGAGACAATATCATTTCTACCCAAAGACTTTCCCTTGCAATGAGAATCAAGTCCCATCTCCTTACTGTGGCATACCAGACCCTCCGCGATCTTCCCACGTTTCCGACACGTTTCCCTTGTCTTCTCAGTTGTTCAGCCACACTGGCCATCCTGCTGTCCTGAGAACAAACCATGCTTTCCCCCATTTGGTATCTTGTCCTTGCTGCTCTTTTTCTTTGGAATGCTCTTCCTTAGATCTTCATAATGGGTGCTTCCTTCTCTTCTCTCAGGTCATTATTCAGGTTCCTCCTTAGAGAAGTCTTCCTTGAGACTCTTGCTAAAATATACATTCTCTCCATCCTTAATTACTCTCAAAACATACTGCAGTTCCTTCAAAGCATGTACAAATCTAATATTGTCCTATGGAGTCATTAAATTAGGCATTGTTATTTGTTTTCTCCAGAGGAATATGAGCTCTTTGAGGACATGGTCTATGTCCCTCTTATTCTCTGCTGCAACCCTAGAACTCAGAGCCATGCCTCGTGTGTGGTATTGACTCAATTACAATGACTATGTATAGTGTAGAAAGCAGTATGATGACTTGTATAACACAAAACATTCAATAAATTAAAACAAATGGAATCATCCTTAGCTAAGAAAGTATGTTCCAGAAGTAGATAAAGTCTTGGGGAAAGGAGAATTTGGCAAAAAATAGGTTGGGCTAGAATGTCTATAGTTCTCTTTTTTCTCTAAATGTGAGCTCCTTATAAGACACTTAAGTAGAGATATAACTGAGGCAGCATGACTTATGAAATAGAGCTTAGGGAAGAAATCTGGGCTGTAGATTCACACTTAAGAGACCTAAATGAGTAGGTATAAGTCATAGCCTGAACAAAATTATCATGGGAAGGCTACCAACAAAGCATGAGGAACTGAAGTCTCGTTCTTAGGTTTTTAGCTTTGGTAGGGTAGCTTTGTGACTTTGGAAATGATATTTGCTTCTTAAAAGCTCTTTTGAAAATTACATGTCAAAGCTATATGTCATACTTGAGTTTCTTGATCTCTCATGGAGGAATGGGGTGGATAATGTGTGTAATTTTCTCTTTCTCACAGGGAAAATCTAAACAAGTTATCCAACCTGAGTTACTCAGTGGTTCCTCATCTCTCAGGGAAGATAATATTATAAATGCATAATGTGCCCTTCTCAATATGTTTATAACATTAAAGTAAATTTGTTTTATAGCAATCACAGTTTTAAAATTTCTGAAAGTATAGTATTTCAATAAATGTTGGATTCTAAGCTATTTTTGTTTTTAGCAGATGAAACTTTTGCTTTATCATGTCACATGTAGGATTAGTAGAACCTCATCATAATGTGATGTCAGGTCCCAAAATTTCACCTTCATGGCCTTGCTGTAAGGTGGGTGAAATGGGTAAGGGACCTCACAGCTTTTTGGACCGGGTTTCTAGACAGATATAAATCCACCCAAGTTCTGGCTGTACTTAGTGCCATTTGGTGGCAGTTGTCCCCACCGGCAAAATTGGAAGGAATGATATTTGGGTTCTGAAACTGGCTGGAACTTTTGGGACAGCAATAGCAATTTAAAGAATCTGCCAATTAATTCATTTCCAGAGAAACTGTGCAGATGAACAGTCAGGAGGGGGAAATCCTCCCTTCATCATTGCTTCTTGAAAATTGGTATTCTGCCCGACCTTACACTCACCCCAAGGAGAACATAACCTTTATATTAACCACCAGCTCCACTGTAGCATGTTTACCTTATTTTAACATGTCGAACAAAAGGTGTAAAAAGAAGCCATATGCAATGAAATACGTTTCTGATGGCACTATATATTGCTCCTATATTTCAGACTGTTCGAACAGCTTATTTTAATCTAGTCACTAATTATTCCTGCTTCACCAAGCATTTACTGGCAGAAATGGTCCTGCCACATTTAGAAAAGAAATCAATTTCCATTATGGAGTAAGCATCATTGTGGGTCTAGTTTCATGCCTGGTGGGTCCCGTGTAGAGCTATATTTAATGCGCTGCTAATTAAAAAGAAGAAGGAAGTACCCACAGCTTTCTTAATGTCTCCTCTTTTGTTCTTGTTCGTACAGCTCACCATGTTAAAACGGGCACTTGCGAGGTGGTGGCACTCCACAGATGCTGTAACAAGAACAAGATAGAAGAACGGTCACAGACTGTCAAGTGCTCCTGTTTCCCTGGGCAGGTGGCAGGCACCACGAGAGCTGCTCCATCTTGCGTGGATGGTGCGACTTTTTCATTGTTCATTGTGGTAGTGCCGCTGGGGGCTGCTTAGGACTGGGACCCCACTGTAGTGCCATTGACGGGGCCAATTCTGAGGGACTACAGCAAAGATTGTGTGGGTGATATGAGTTTATTTGGAAGGCATTTTGAAATCCAAAAGCCTCTGGAAGGAGATATCAGGTCTTACCCAGTTTCATAATAAACAGCATTTTAATGGGGTTCCAGCAAGTTCAAGTGCTTCTTTGATGTCATGAAATACTGATTTATCAGCTGAGGATGTGTGTGTGTAAATTAATTGGGAAAGAAAAGATGAAACAGATGCTGAAATAGTATGAATTTCTAAGCCCCCTGGATGGTTTTTAAGAATGAAGAATGAACATCATGCACATGAGAGATTATTTAGTCATGGATAGAATTTACATAAAATGTTGGTTATTATAAAGATGCATCAGAATGTTCATTTCTTTACTTTAATATTTACCTAATTACCTAATAAAGATATTCAGCCATTTAATTGATGCTAGCATAAATAATAATTGAAGTGCTCATATTAGTATGGTCTATATCTTGTGAAGTTGGCTACTACCTACAATAAAAAAGAAATTTAAAAAATTGCATTAACTCTAATGCCCTCTGATTTTCAGCCTACTGTGTGAAATATAGCATTTATTCTAAAATATTGACTCTAAATTGATCAGGGGCTTATTTGCTTATCTGTTTATGTAAACCAGTTCATGCATACATTCTATTAGTTTCTTTTAAATATATCAATTTTCATGAAGCCTATATATTCCCATGAAAAATCATTCAACAGCCCTAGCTGGTTTGGCTCAGTAGATAGAGCATCCCCCTGTGGATTGAAAGATCCTAGGTTCGAATCCAGTCAAGGGCATGTACCTTGGTTGTGGGCACATGCCAATAGCAGGTGTGCAGGAGGCAGCTGATCAAAGTTTCTCTCTCATCGATGTTTCTAACTCTCTATCCCTCTCCCTTACTCTCTGTAAAAAATCAATAAAATATATTTTAAAAAAAGAAAAATCATTCAACAATGTGCTTATTGTGTATTGTATGTTTAAAGATTCAAAAGGGCAAGTCTCAAGTAAAGTATTCTTACCACAATAAAGTAAAATTAAAATAATTATTCTACTCAGAAAATCTAGATTTAGCCTTTGGGGGGGGGTGGGAAAGGCAGGCTCTAAAACCTAAAACACAGTCTAGCCAGTGATAGGAAAAATTGGTGGCTTTTTCTTTAAATGTGCACCCAGAGAATGAACAAACGCAACAGAAAACATTGCATCAATTTTTCTGTCTCCTGTAGCTTCCATAGTGGAACAGAAATGGTGGTGTCATATGCAGCCATGTCTTGAGGGAGAGGAATGTAAAGTTCTTCCTGATCGGAAAGGATGGAGCTGCTCCTCTGGGAATAAAGTGAAGACAACTCGGGTAAGTGGACAGCCAGCTTGGGAAAGTAAATGTCTCTGAATTGACAAAGTGTACACAGTGACATCTTGAAGTGTTGGCTGTAGAATGAGAGAATATAGTTTTCCATAATATGTTTTTCCCATTTTCTCCCTAATTCATTTTCCATAGCACATTTTTATTTCATTCAGAATAACATCTCTAGATTGCCATCAGCTGTTGTGTTACCTAACAAATGTTGTTTGTTCCCTCATGAGATACTGACAGTAATGTGAAACCCTCCAAGGGTGTATATTAAAAATGCTGAGAAGGTGACCCTAATCTCTTATTCTGCTCATGGATAGTACTCTGAATAGATTCTCAAAAAAAAAAAAAAAGATTTTATTTTATACTAGAGGCCCGATGCATGGATTCGTGCACCAGTGGGGTCCCTTGGCCTAGCCTGTGAGGATCAGGCCAAAATCAGCTCTCCGACATACCCGGAGGGGTCTTGGATTGTGAGACGGTGCAGGCCAGGTTGAGGGACCCCACCAGTGCACAATCGGGGCTGGGGAGGGACTCCAGGGCGTGTCTGGCCCATCTCTCCCAGTCTCAATTGGCTGGACCCCAGCAGCGCGCTAACCTACCAGTCAGAGCATCTGTCCCCTCATGGTCAGTGTGCAACTGGTTGGACAAATGGTTGGACACTTAGCATATTAGGCTTTTATTATATAGGTATGACAATAAAGTTTGCCAATTAAGATTCTTGCATTTTTATGAAAGTAATTATTTTGATCTCCCTGATTTCTGGATCAATAGTTTTCTAATATAATATAAACGTTACATGGGCCTGTTTAATTGATGTTACCACAAATAGTTTGTTAAGTGCTCAAATTACCACAGTATATTCCATAGATCAATATGAAAAGAATACTCTTTAGACAATGATATATTTCAGCTTGCAATGCTGACTTCTGGGAAATGGGAGAGAAATGAAAAACAGTGTTATTCTTTGATCTCCTAAGCTCAAAGGATGTTCTGGACTGGAGATTTTAAGTATTTTCTTTGTAGATTCATCTGTGAAAGTTCTGTCTTATTTTGCTGAAGGGAAAATAGACAATTTATCAGAATTAAATTATTGTACACAGGGATGTTTTATAAAAAAACAGAACATAAGCCTGACCTATTGGCTCAGTGGTTGAGCATTGATCCATTCACCAGGAGGTTGTCAATTCAATTCCTGGTCAGAGTATATGCCTGGGTTGCAGGCTCAATCCCCAGCAGGGGGCATGCAAGAAACAGCCAATCTATGATGTTTTTCTCTCAGCAATGTTTCTGCCTCTCCCTCTTTCTTCCTCTCTCTAAAATAAAATCAAAAAAATTAAAAAAACAAAACAACAAAGTAACATAAAACTAGATACTGGTAATTGACGATAACAGTTTTTATAAACCTGTCTGGGAGAAGTGTTGTGCACCTCCTTCTGGGGCCAGAAAAGTAACTAAATTGTAGAACATCTACCTGGAATTAACAAATTAGACACAGCTGAGGAGACAATTTTCAATAAGGAAGGTCAGCCATAACCTGGGTGGAACCACCACCATGCCTCAGCAGTGAGTGGTGCAGTACCTCCTGGCAGGCTCCCAGACATCTGCAATGACCTCTCCTATCAGGCCTCCTCATTAGCCTGCCAGGACCCAGCATCCTAGGATCTTGCTCTAGGACCCCACAGTGAGAGCAAACCAAGGGGTTCCCTGTGCCCCACCCCTACCCCAGAACTGTGCTGCCAGACTGACCTGGAGCCACCCCAAGCCCTTGGACCAGCTGTCAGGGTGACCCGGAGCAACATAGTGCATGCCTCACTCTGAGCCACAGGAGAGCACAGATTGTGAGACCCAGAACAACCCATGTCTGTTTCACCCAGGGCCCCAGGAGGGGTGATTCGGAACAACCCAGTGCATGTCTCTCTCGATGCCACAGGAATGTGCGGACTATGCGACCCAGAGCAAGTTGCCCCCCACCCTTCACAACGGGGAGGGGAGAACTGGAGCAACAAAGAGGAGGCCTCACTCCAGGCCACAGGAAAGTAAGGACCCAGAGTAACCTGTGCCTACTCCACCCCTATCCCAGGGACTTGCTGCTGGGACAACCTAGAGTAACTCAGCACATGGCCTACTCTGGGCCACAGGAGAGCTCTGACTGTGTGACCCAGAGCAACCCACACCAGCTCCATCCCAGCCCTTGGGACAGTCCTGCCATGGTTACCAGGAGCAACTGAGCCCATACCACATTCTGGGCCATAGGAGAGCAGTGCTGGGGTGAACTGGAGTAATCTGGTATGCCTAGCCAGGGGTCACAGTTCCATGCTGCAAGTGCCCTACCAGAGGGACCTAGGGCACCACCTTGTCATGGGTGCCAGGGCCACACAGCGAATTGCATGTCAGAGGGCTCTGGATCCTCATAGGGAGTTGGACACCAGAGGAACTGATACTATGAAGTGGACAACTGAGGGACCAGATCTGTGGGAGAAGGGAATAAAACTTAGAGCAGAGAAAATAAAGACATGAGACTCAAGCTAGATCCAGCCTCTGAGCTAATGATTTCTGGACCATTTGCCTGGTAGGGTCTTCAACCTTCAACCCCAAGCACAGTGCCCAGGGCCAGAAAGAGACAGCAAAAAATGGGGAGACAAAGAAATGGAAAAATCATCAGAAAAAGAACTAAATGAAATGGAGGCAAGCAATATGTCAGAAAAAGAATTCAGACTGTGGATCATAAAGTTCCTAAACTAGATGGATGATAAAATCAACAACATATATAAGAATAAAGAGGGCATGATGAATGATATAGTGGCAATAAAAACACAATGAAAATTTTCAACAGTAGACTAGAAGAAGCTGAGGACCCAATCAGTGAGTAAAAAACACCCAATCTGAACAGCAATTGGAAAAAAATTAAAAAGAAGAGGAGAATTTAAGGGAGCTTTGGGACAACATGAAATGACTCAACATCAAAATAATAGGGATGCCAGAAGGTCAAGAAGAGGAGCAAGGAATAGAAAACCTATTTGAAGAAATAATGACAGAAAACTTTCCTGACTTGGGGAAGAAAAAAGTCAAACAAGCACAGACAGTCCCAAATAAGATGAACCCATAAAGACTCATGCTAAGACATGTCATGATTACAATACATCTGGCCAGAAAGGAATGGAATGAAGAATACAAAATGATGCAAAGCAAGGGACTGAATTCATGAATACTCTATCCAGCAAGATTATCAAGTCATAATTGAAGGTGAAATCAGGAGCTTCACACGAAAAAAAAAAAAGGCTATGGAAGTTTGTTACCACCAAGCCAGCAATGCAAGAAATGCTAAAGGGACTGTTGTGAAAGGAAGAAATAGAAAGGGAATAAGGGGACACAGACATAAAAAATAAAAATGGCAACAAGAAGTACCTATCAATACTAACCTTAAATGTAAATGGATTAAATGCTCCAATCAAAAGACATAGGGTGGCTGAATGGATAATAAAACATGAACCATATATATACTGTCTATAAGAAAGCTACCTCAGAACAATGGACTCACACAGACTGAAAATGAAGGGATGAAAAAATAAAAATATCAGGTAAACAGAAGTGAAAGAAAAGAAGCAGAGATAGCAATACTTACATCTGACAAAATAGATCTCAAAGTAAAAGCCATAACAAGAGATAAGGAAGGCCACTTCATAATACTAAAGGGAGCCATACAACAAGAGGGTATAACTTTGGTAAACATATGTATACCCAATACAGGAGCACCCAAATACATTAAAAACCTTCTGGAAGATATTAAGGGAATGATGGACAACAGTACATTCATAGAAGGGGACTTTAGTACCCCACTGATATCAGTGGATAAATATTCTAGACAAAAAAATATCAACAAAGAAACAGCAATTCTAAATGACTCACTAGATCAGATGGAATTAATTGACATCTTCAGGACATTTCACCCAAAAGCAATGGAATATACATTCTTCTAGAGTGTACCTGGGACATTTTGAAAGATACATATTTTAGGACACTGGCTAAATATCTTCAAATTCAAGAATATAGAAATCATATCAAGCATCTTTTCAGATCACAGTGGCTTAAAATTAGAAATCACCCACAATGAAAACAATGAAAAAAATCAAACACTTGGATGTTTAAATGATGATTGGGTTACCAAAGTTATCAAAGAAGAAATAAAAAGCATCCTGGAAACAAATTACAATGAAAACACAACAATCCAAAATATATGAGACACAGTGAAAACAATTCTGAGAGGTAAGTTCATAGCTCTACAGGCCCACCCCAAAAACAAAACAAAACAAAACAAAACAGGAAAAACTGGTAATAAATTATCTAACCCTACAACTTAAAAATTAGAGAGCAACAAGGAAATCTCAGAGTAAGCAGAAGGAAGGAAATAATGAAGATCAGAGCAGAAATAAATAACATAGAAACAAAGAAAAAAGAAAGAAGAAAGAAAACTAATACAAAATATCAATAAAAACAAAAGCTGGTTTATTTGAAAGGGTGAACAAGATTGGTGAATCGCTAGCCAGGCTCACCAAGAAACAAAGAAAGAGGACCCAAATAAAATCAGAAATGAAAGAGGTGAAGTAAAAATCAACTCCATAGACATACAAAGGATTCTCAAAAAATACTACAAACACCTCTATTCCAACAAACTGGGTAACCTAGATGAAACTGATATGTTCCTAGAAAAATACAATCTCCCAGCACTTAATCAGGAAGAATTCAAAAAACCTAAATAGACCATAACTACTGATGAAATTGAAGCAATAATAATAAAAAAATCCAGCAAACAAAAGCCCTGGACTGGATGGCTTTACAGGGGAGTTCTACCAAACATTCAAAGAACTAAAACATACCCTCTTCAGACTATTCCAAAAATTTCAAGAGGAAAGCACACTTCCAAGCTCTTTCTATGAAGCCAGCATTACCCTAATCCCAAAATCAGATAAGACACTACAAAGAAAAAGAATTATAGGCCAATATCCCTGATAAACATAGATGCTAAAATCCTCAACAAAATCCTAGCAAATAGGATCCAGCATTACACTAGAAAGATCATGCACCATAATCAAGTGGGATTTATTCCAGGGATACAAAGATGGTACAATATCCACAAATCAATAAATGTTATACATCATATAAACAAATTGAGAGACAAAAATTACATGATCGTATCAATCAAAGCAGAAAAAACAATTGACAAAATCTAACACCATTTCTTGACAAAAACTCTCAGTAAAGTGGGAATAGAGGGATCATATCTCAACATAATAAAAACCTTATATGACAAACCTACAGTGAACATTATACTCAATGGGCAAAAACTAAATCTATTTCCCCCAAGAACAGGAACAAGACAAGAGCTTCCATTTTCACCACTCCTGTTTGATATAGTACTGGAAGTGCTAGCCATAGTGATCAGACAAGAAGAAGAAATAAAAGGCATCCAAATTGGGAAAGAAGAAGTAAAACTGTCTTTATTTGTGGATGACATGATACTATACATAGAAAACCCCAAAGACTCCATCAAAAAACTACTAGACTTAATAAGTGAATTTGGCAATGTAGCAGGATACAAAATTAACACTGAGAAATCTATGGATTTTTTTATACACCAATAATGAACTCACAGAAAGACAAACTAAAGAAACAATCTCATTTACCATTGCACCTAAAAAATTAACACTTAGGAATAAATTTAACTAAGGAGGTAAAAGACATGTACTTGTAAAACAATAGGACATTGAAAAAAAGAGATAGAGGAAGACATAAACAAATGGAAGAATATACCATATTCATGGATTTGTAGAATCAACATCATTAAAATGTTTATACTACCCAAAACAATCTATAGATTCAATGCAATCACTATTAAATACCAATGGCATATTTCACAGACCTAGAACAAACTCTAAAAATTCATCTGGAATAAAAAAAAGACCCCAAATAGCCACAGCTATCCTGAGAAAGGAGAACAAAGTTAGAGGGATCACAATACCAGACATCAAGCTATATTACAAAGCCACTGTTCTCAAAACTGCCTGGTACTGGCACAGGAACAGACATATAGACCAATGGAACAGAACAGAGAACCCAGAAATCAACCCAAGCCATTATGCTCAATTAATATTTGACAAAGGAGGCAAGAGCATACAATGGAGTCAAGATGGTCTCTTCAATAAATGATTTTGGGGAAATTGGACGGATACATGCAAAAAAATGAAACTAGATGACCAACTTAAATCATTCACAAAAATCAGAATGAGTACAGAAGTTAAATGAAAGATGGGAAACCATAAAAATCTTAGAAGAATCTATAGGCAGCAAATATTAAACATATGTTGTATCAATATCTTTACCAATACAGCTCCTAGGGCACTGGAAACTAAGGAGAAAATTAACAAATGGTACTACACCAAAATAAAAACTTCTGCACAGAGAAATAAATCATCAACAAAACAACAAGAGAGCCTACTGCATGGAAGAACATATTTGCTAATGTTATCTCTGATAAGGGTTTAATTTCCAAAATGTATAGGGAACTCATACAACTTAATAAAAGGAAGATAAACAATCCAATAAAAAATGGGCCAAGGACTTACATAGACACTTTTGGAAAGTGGATATACAAAAGGCCAAGAGATATGAAAACATGCTGAAAGTCACTAATCATCTGAGAGATGCAAATAAAAATGACAATGAAGTACCATCTCACACCTGTCAGAATGGCTATCATTAACAAATCAACAAATGACAAGTGCTGGTGAGGATGTGGAGAAAAAGGAACCCTTGTGCACTGCTGGTGGGAATGCAGACTGGTGTAGCCACTGTGGAGAACTTAAAAAATTAAAAATGGAACTCCCCTTTGATCTAGTGATCCCACTTCCAGGAAAATATCCCAGGAAACTATAAACACCAATCATAAAGGATATATGCACCCCAATGTTCATAACAGCACAATTTACAATAGCTAAGATTTGGAAACAGCCTAAGTGCCCATTAACAGATGAGTGGATTAAAAAATGGTGGTACATCTACACAATAGAATACTATCTACTCTAATAAAAGAGTAATATTGAAATTAACCATTTCTCTTGGATGCCTAAGCCATGCCCACCAGCCAAGCCATGCCCACCAGCCAATCAGAGTGGCTGGATGCAAATTAACTCAGCCAAGATGGAGGCTGGCAGCGCAACCACGGAGGTGGGTGCGGAGCAGGGGGTGGGGTGGGCAGGACATGCAGGGCGGGTGGCAAGCCTCAGGGTGGGCGGCAAGCCTCAGGGTGGGCAGGTGGGTGGGGTACTCTGGGCAGTGGCAGATTTCTGATCCCAGTAATTGTTAAGAATAATTTTTCAACTACTTATTGAACCAATAAAATTGCATTAGAGGAAAACAAGGTAATGAGGAATTGTGAAATCAGGATCTGGATGAGAGAAGAAGACTAAATGAGTGAAATAGACATGTGGGACCTTTTCTCTTTTAAAAAGGTGCAATGATTTATAAGCAAACTGCCATAAGCCCCTCACCTAGGCTGGCCAGGCATGCCAGCAGGTGGACATCCCTCAAGGTGTCCCAGACTGTGAGAGGGCACAGACCAGGCTGAGGGACACCCCTTCCTCCACCCCCCGAGTGCACAAATTGATTGGTGCACCGAGCCCCTAGTGCTACTATAAAAAAGAAGGAATTCTTACCATTTGCAACAGCATGGATGGACCTGGAGAGCATTTATGCTAAGTGAAATAAACCAATCAGAGGGCGATAAATATCACATGATCTCACTCATTTGTGGAATATAATGAACAACATAAACTGATGAACAAAAATAGATCCAGAGACATATAAGCATTTAATAGACTGTCAAACCTCAGAGGAAGGCAGGGGAAAATTGTAGGGTATAGGGGGTAAGAGATCAATTGAAGGTCTTGTGTTCATGCATGGAAGCATAACCAGTTTTCACAGAGAGTATGAGGATGAGGGCATGTACTGGGGGTGGAAGTGATTGGGGAGATGTCAATGAGGGAAAAAGGAGACATATATAATACTTTAAACAATAAAGAATTTAAATAAAAAAAGCTGTCTGGACATATTCAATAGGATTATTTTATAATCCCATCAGAGATATAATTCAGTCTACCAAGTAATGATTGTTTAGACATAATACCTTTTTAATTTTTCAAATTATTATTTTTCTAACTTGTTGACTAAATACTGGCATACCATTCCAAAATCCTCAGACTACAAGATCAGTCAATTAGAATAATTGTATTAGTTAGCAAATGATATAATCCATATTGATTTAGTAAAAATATTCTGGCTATATAAAATTTCCTTACAAGCTATCTATAGCATGAAGATTTTTTCCTAACATTATGAATTCTTAGATCAAAATAGCACTCATGGAAATTCCCTTACAGTTTAATATTCTAAAACAATTTAAAAAAAATAGTAAGTTCTCTACAACTAAACTTTATGTTTTTATTACTTCAGTGGACACGAAGAAGCTAACATTTATTAAATACCTAAAACATATGCTATATACTTAACAAAGTGCTTCATGTGAATTAGCAGTGGATTATCAATCCACTTCATAGCCCAGTGAAGAAGACAGTATCTTCTTTTTACAGACTTCAAAATGTTAAGTGACTTTCCAAGGTCATGTCTCTAATTAGTGCAGAAACAAGGGTTCAAACCGCATAATCTCATTCCAGATTTAATCTCTTCACCTGTACTTTATACTTGATAATTTAACTTAGTCTTGAGTAGTAGGGATAAAAGTTCCATATAGTTCTTTACACATAACATAGACATTTAAAAATAGCTTTTAACAATTTTGATTATTTAAATGAAAAGGCCAAGATGATGTGATCTAAATTCTCATAGTAAATTGTTGTACAAGTGTTGTTTTCCTCTATGTTATAAAAATTAAATGCAGCCCAGCTGATGTGGTTCAGTGTTTGAGCATCAACTTATGAACCAGGAGGTCATAGTTTGATTCCCAGGCAGAGAACATGCCTTGATTACAGGCTTGATCCCCAGTAGGGGGTGTGCAGGCTACAGCCTATCGATAGTTCTCTCTCATCATAGATGTTTCTATCTCTCCCTCTCCCTTCCTCTTTGAAATCAATAAAAATATATTTTAAAAAATATCTTGAGGCAAATGAAAGTATAATGACCCCAAGTCTATGTATGGGACACAGACAAAGAAATTAATACCAATATAGGCCTACCTCAAGAAACAAAATCTTAATTTAAAACTCCAAAAAGAACTAGAAAAACAAAACAAAACAGAAAAAGCTCAAAAGTGGGTATTAAGAAAGGAAATAATGAAGATCAGAGAATAATAGATCTAAAACATGAATAGAAAAGATCAATGAAACAAAGAGGTAGTTCTTTAAAAAGATAAATAAAAATAAACCTTTACCCATACTTATAAAATAACAACAACAAGAGAGGGCCCAAATCAATAAAATCCAAAAGAAAAGAAGAGTGACAAGCAACACCATCCTATCTAATAAAAGAGTAATATGCAAATTGACCATCATAAGATGGCTGCCCCATGTGGTCAAAGATAGCCACCACAAGATGGCCAGCAAGGGAGGGCAGTTGGGAGGGACCCAGAACTGCAGGGGAGGGCAGTTGGGGGGGACCCAGGCCTATGGGGAGGGCATCAGGCCTGCAGGGGAAGGCAGTTGTGGGGACCCAGGCCTGCAGGGGAGGACAGTTGGGGGGGGGGATCATCCTGGCCAGGGGAGGGCAGTTAGGGGCAATCAGGCCGGCACAGGAGCAGTTAGGCATTGATCAGGCTGGCAGGAGAGTGGTTAGGGGCAATTGGCAGTCGAGAGGTCGGGAGCCAGCAGTTCCAGATTGTGAAAGGGATGTCAAACTGCCCATTTAGGCCCGAACCCATGATGGGATCGGGCCTAAACAGGCAGTCAGACATCCCTCAAGGGGTCCCAGGTTGGAAAAGGTGCAGGTTGGGCTGAGGGACATCACCCCCAACCCCACTCCCACTCCATGCATGAATTTCATGCACCAGGTCTCTAGTCTATATATATTAAAGGCTACTAGTAAGTGTCCATCATCCCACTGGTAGCTACAATGCACACTGACTACCAGGAGGCAGACGCTCAATGCAGGAGCTGCCATGACATGCACTGCCCATCTAATCTAATAAAACAGTAATATGCTAATTGCATAGATCTGCTCTATCCCAAGCCACGCCCATCAGCCAATCAGAGCAACTATATGCAAATTAACCCAACCAAGATGGTGACTGGCAGCCACAGAGCTAGAGCAATCAGGAGGTTTCATTGCCCTGGTGATGAAGGAAGCTGCCTGCCTAGGCTGGCTGTAGCCTTTGCTCAAGGCAACAAAGTTTCAATTATAGAAGCCACAGAGCTGGAGCAAGCAGGAGGCTTCGTTGCCCCAGCCATGGAGGGAGCTGCCTGCCTAAGCAGGCTGTGGTCTCCACTCAAGACAACAAAGTTTCAATTATAGAAGATAAATAAACCCCAGATGCCTGCTTCCAGCCAGCCTTGCTGGGAGCTAGGGTGGCTGGGGGCTGTGACCAGCCTGCAAATAGCCATCAGCCCCTCACCTAGGATGGCCCCACCCTCATGGGATGAGGGTCCCTGCTGGGGGACTTGGCCAGCCTGAAAATGGCCTTCAGCCCCTACCCAGGATGGCCAGGCACCCCAGCAGGGACCCTACCCTGAAGGGGGTGTGGCCAGTCTGAAAACGGCCCTTGGCCCCTTACCCATGACGGCAGGAACCCCAGTGGGACCCCCACCCTGATCCAGGACACCCTTCAGGGCAAACCAGTCGACCCCCACCCATGCACCAGGCCTCTATCCTCCTATATAATAAAAGGGTAATATGCAAATTGACCCTAACAGCAGAACAACTGGGAATGACTGGTCACTATGACACACACTGACCACCAGGGGACAGACGCTCAATGCAGGAGCTGCCCTTGGTGGTCAGTGCACTCCCCCAGGGAGATCTCTGCTTAGCCACAAGCCAGGTTGATGGCTGCCAGTACAGTGGTGGTTGTGGGAGCCTCTCCTGCCTCCTCAATAGTGCTAAGGATGTCCAACTGCAGCTTAGGCCTGCTCCCCACTGGCAAGTGGACATCCCCTAAGGACTCCTGGGCTGCCAGAGGGATATCTGACTGCCAGCTTAGGCCCGATCGCCTGGGGAGTAGGCCTAAGCCAGCAGGTGGATATCCCCCAAGGCTTACCAGACTGCAAAAGGGCACAGGCCAGGCTGAGGGGCCCACCAAGTGCACAAATTTTTGTGCACTAGGCCTCTAGTTTAAAAATAATGGCACCTTGGACCTGGCAGGAACAAACCAACACTAGGCTTCCCCCAAGCGGAATACAGGCCTCACCTCCAATCCGGAGCAACGCCCCACCAAATCGCAGCCAATGCTGCCAGGACACCATGGCGCAAAATGTGGCCCACAGCCCAGCCTAGCCCAGAAATGGTTGCTGTGGGTTCTGGGTGATGACATTACATAGCAACGCCCGGCTTCCTCTCACTAGCAACTAGCCTCTTTGGAGTTTCTTCAGCCCAGGAACTCAACTTGCTTTACAGCCAGGTGTATACATTTTACAGTTTAACCAAATGTCTGTGAAGCATTTTCCCATGCCTCATCTCATTTGATCCTCACAGAAGTCCTGGACTAGGTAGATAGAAGACTTGGTAGAATCTTATTTTCTTTTCAGTAGCTGGAAAATGGAGATTTGGAATGTTTAGAAACTTGCCCTAGCCACTTTGGCTCAGTAGATAGAGCATCAGCCTGCAGACTCAAGGGTCCCAGGTTCAATTCTGGTCGTGGGCACATGCCTGGGTTGTGGGCTCAGTCCTCAGTGGGGGTTGTACAGGAGGCAGCCAATCAATGATTCCCTTCCATCACTGATGTTTCTATCTCTCTCTTCCCTCTTTTCCTTTCTGAAATCAATAAAAATATATTTTAGAAAGTTTAGAAACTTGACCTAACTGAAAAGAAGTAAGAACTGATGGAACTTGAAAATGATTTCAGGTTTTCTCACTGCACAGAATATAGTCAAACACTACTACAATTAAATATTTTACCCTTTATTCTCCCTGTGTGATCTACAATAATAATTTGCTTCGTGTTTATATTTACTGCTGTGTTGCTGACAATTACCTGAAACAGTTGTTGGAGTGCTCCACTGGGCTGGAAAAAGTTTATCTAAATCAGAAAGCAGGTCTCATTAAAAGCAAGTTTATTCTGTATCTATAACAGGCTAAGTTGACTTGCGCATGCATGACATATATGTATTAAGTTCTCGCTGGCACCAATCACATGTGTATGTTTCAATCTGTCATTGTCGATCATGAATTTGGTTTGACACTTCTATTATAAAGAAAGGGCGAATAGCGATATAAAACATTTATTCTAACTAGTTTCCTTTCAATGTGCATGAATCTGCGCACTGCGACACTAGTAGAAATATAAAGAACTACTGTATAAGAAAATACTCTGAACAGTTATATGCCAACAAATTAGACAACCTAGAAAAATGGATAATTCCAAAAACGTCCAATCTTCCAAGAATGAATCAAGAAGAAACAAAATCTAAACAGACTGCTAATTGATAATGAAATTGAACCAGTAATCAAAACAGTTCTACATAAACAAAGACCCAGGAACAGATGGCTTCCCAGGTGAATTTTACCACATTCAAAGAAGGAATTAATACTTATTCTATTTTCCAAAAAATTGAAGAAGAGGGAAGGCTGCCAGACTCATTTTACATGGCAAGCATTACCCTGATAGCAAAACCAACAAAGACACTACAAAAAAAAAAAAAAAAAGAAAATAAAGTTATAGGCCAGTATTCCTAATGAATATAGATGCAAAAATCCTCAACAAAATGATAGCAAGATGAATTCAACAATACATCAAAAAGATCATACACCAGGATCAAGTGGGATTTATTCCTGAGATGAAAGCTTGGCTCAATATGTGCAAATCAATTAATGTGATACACCACATAAACACAATTATGGATAAAAATCATATCATATCAGTAGATGCAAAAAAAAGTATTTGGCAAAATTTAACATCCACTGAAGATAAAAATTTTCAGAAAATTGGAGTTAGAAGGACATACCTTAACATAATAAAGGCTTCTATATGACAAATGCACAGCTGAAATCATACTCAATGCTAAAAAGTATAAGCTTTTTCTTTATGATAGGGAACAGGACAAGGTTGTTCACTTTTTCCACTTTTATTCAACAGAGTTTGGAAGTCATAGCTGCAATACTCAAACAAGGAAAAGAAATAAAAGGCATCTGAATTGGAAAGGAAGACGTAAAACTCATTATTTGCAGATGACATAATACCACATAAATAGAAGTCAATAGATTCAAACAAACAAACAAAAAACAACCACCATTAGAACTAATAAATGAATTCAGCAAATAATTACAAAATTAATATTTGGACATTGGTTGTAGTTTTATATACCAATAACAAACTATCAGAAAGAAATTAAGAAAATCCCGTTTACAATTGCATCAATGAGGTTAAATACCTAGACATGAATTTAAGCAAGAAGGTACCACCTCACATTGATCAGAATAACTATCAATAAATCAGCCAACAGAAGTGAAGGTGAGGATGTTTGGCAATGGGAATCCTCTTGTGCTGTTGGTAGGATGTAAATTGCTGCAGCCGCCATGGAAACAATATGACAAATTGATGGTTACCAGATGGGAGGAGGGTTGAAGGAATATGGGAAAAAGGTGAAAGAATTAGGAAGTAATCATTTCTAGTTTAAAAAACAATCATAGGCAACATACACTATAATCCTATCTAATAAAGAGGGAATATGTTAATTGACCATCACCCCATTGCAAAGATGGCAGCACCCACAGCCAATAAGGAGGGAATATGTTAATTGACTGCACCATCCTCAAAGATGGCAGTGCCCACAACCACAAGATGGTGGCACCCAGTCCCCTCAGCCTCGCCATGGTGGCAGGTGCATGGCAAGGCCGGGCTCACCTCCAGGCAGGCCTGGCTGTTCAGCGCACCTGCTTCCAGAGTCCCCCGTCATCTCAGCCCTCCAGCCCCCCAGCTTCTCAGAGCCAGCCTGAGGCACAGGCAAGCCCCAGATGGTGGCTGCCCAGCTGCCCAGGGCCACCCAAGGCTCAGGTAAGAAGGGCTAGCCTAGGCTTGCACTGCTGGCAGTGGCAACAGCAGAAGTGTGATGGGGCATCCCCTTCCCCTGATTGCTGGGTTGCCTCCCACCCCTGAGGACTCCTGAACTGTGAGAGGGGGCAGGCCAGACTGAGGGAACCCCCATCCAGTGCATGAATTTTCATGCACTGGGCCTCTAGTATTGTTATAATTGTATATAGTGTCATATAGGTACTAGTCTTATGGGGCATTCACTTCATCTAATATAATAAAAGAGTAATATGCAAATTGACCGTTAACCAAGACACCTAAGCCACGCCCACCAGCCAAGCCACGCCTTCCAGCCAATCAGAGTGGCTGTATACAAATTATCTCAGCCAAGATGGAGGCCACCAGCCATGGAGCTAGAGCAAACCAGAGGCCTCTGGTGCAACTGCCTGCCTAGGCTGGCTGAGCCTCTGCTCACGGCCACACCCACCAGCCAATCAGAGCATCTGTATGCAAATTAACCCAGCCAAGATGGAGGCTGGCAGGGCGGCTCTGAACTGGGAGCCTCTGCGGCTGGCATAGCTGTGTCAGGTGTGTCAGCTCAGTGTGGGGAGGTCCGGTCTGGGGCCTCCTCGGGGCATCCAAGAGCGCCTGTCCCGGGTCCACTGCCTGGCTCCATGCCCTAGGAGCCTCCCCGGGGCATGCGGGAGCTCAGAGGCCTCTGCGGGGCATCCAGGAGTGCCCGTCCTGGGTCAGCTGCCTGGCTCCACCCCAGGGGCCTCCGTGGGGTGTCCAGGAATGCCTATCCTGGGTCCACAGCCTGGCTCTGCCCCAGGGGCCTCCGTGGGGTGTCCAGGAATGCCTGTCCTGGGTCTGCTGCCTGGCTTTGCCCTGGGGGCCTCCTCGGGGGTGTGCAGGAGCACCTGTCCAGGGTCTGCTACCTTCATCCCCACCCCCCTCAGGGGCCTCCACAGGGCGTGCAGGAGCGTCTGTTGCACAGTGCAGAGAATCTGAAACCATTCTGCTGCCCGGCTCCACCCCGGATGTGTTTGCTCAGCAGCAGGGCCCCACCGAGGGATCCTGCACCAGCGTCCGCCCCTGGCTCGCCACCCAACTCTGTGCCAGGTGTGTCCCCTCAGCAGTGGGGGCCCACCAGGCGTGTGCGATCATGGGCCCTCCGGTGGAAAACATCCAGGCCTGCACTCACCAGCCCTCCCACCCCCCAGTGCATGAACCCTGAAGGGGCTGTGAGCAGACTGAAAATGGCCCTCAGCCTCTCACCCAGGCTGGCCAGGCATGCCAGCAGGTGGTCATCTCCCCCGAGGTGTCCCAGACTGCAAGAGGGCACAGGCTGGGCTGAGAGACCCCCACCCCCCGAGTGCACAAATTTTTGTGCACCGGGCCCCTAGTCCTATCTAATAAAAGAGTAATATGCAAATTGACCATCACAAGATGGCTGTTCCCATGTGGTCAAAGATGGCTGTCACAAGATGGCCATCAAGGAAGGGCAGTTGGGAGGGACCCAGGCATGCAGGGGAGGGCAATTGGGAGGGACCCAGGCCTGCAGGGGAGGGCAGTGGGGGGGGGCAGGCCTGTAGGGGAGAAAGTTGGGAGGGACCCAGGCCTTCAGGGGAGGACAGTTGGGGGGGACCCAGGCCTGTAGGAGAGGACAGTTGAGGGAGACCCAGCCCTTCAGGGGAGGACAGTTGGGAGGGACCCAGGCCTGTAGGGGAGGACAGTTGGGGGGTACCAAGGCCTGCAGGAGAGGACAGTTGAGGGAGACCCAGGTCTTCAGGGGAGGACAGTTATGGGGGACCATCCTGGCAGGGGGAGGGCAGTTAGGGGTAATCAGGCTGGCACAGGAACAGTTAGGTGTTGATCAGGCTGGCAGGAGAGTGGTTAGGGGCAATCACCAGGTGAGAGGTTGGGAGCCAGCAGTCCTGGATTATGAAAGGGATGTCCAACTGCTCGTTTAGGCCTGATGCCACCAGTGGGATCGGGCCTAAACGGGCAGTCGGGCATCCCTCAAGGGGTCCCAGATTGGAAAAGGTGCAGGTTGGGCTGAGGGACACCATCACTACCCCCACCACCACTCTGTGCACCGGGCCTCTAGTACATTATATAAATATCTAATCACTACATTGTAAACATGAAATGTAATATTGTATGTCAACTATAGTTGTAAATTTAAAAAAAACAACATTTTCAAGGTCATCAGATTATTATTGTTTGACCATCTCTATGGAAACAGTGTAAAAAGTATCAGAAATTTCAATTCTTGAAATTGTTCTTATACAATATTACTTTTCCCACAGTGGAAATGTTGGACAGAAGTAGTTTATGCCATGCACAAATAGCAGCAATATTGTTGTGGAGAAACCTATTATTTTAATTATTGCTATTATTTTCCATTTGCCAGATTTGAATAAGGCCTCCATGGCTGGGGTGAGCCAAATAGCCACTGAGGCCCGGATTTCACAGTTTCCTGCCACACATGCCATAGTGCAGAATTGAAGCAGGGATAGATTATAAAGTAACTGAAGAGCAGTTCTTAAGCAAAAGGCATTTGCGTTTTTTATGAATGATATGTTGGCTTTGAGGGATTATCACTACCAGCTAAATGGCCCAAGCAATGATTAAAAATTGCAATATATATATATATACAGCCTACCTTCTAATTGCCCATATCCAATCTGGAATGCTCTGGTAAGCCTAAGGTTAGAAAAGAGCATTCAGCCAAAACAGCAGTGAGGTTTGCTGGCTTCAGCAGACATACATGGTACCTCGCAGAACTGACTGGAGGTCAGAGGCTGGGTGAATTCGTCATTTAAGACTAATTTGGAACTCACATTGTACTTCCTACTCTGAATGTGAATTGTTTCTTCCTTCTGTCTTTTTTCCTGGATTCAGGAAGCTTATTGTTCTGACCGGTTTCCTACAAAAGGCAAAGACCTTTTTTGCGAATGTTTTGCAAATGTTCTTCAAGATTCCAAACATGTGATCCGTAGAGAAAGAAGGATGCACATTTGTTTCCCCAACCCTATTTCTCATTTTATTTTATTATTATTTTTTTATGTTTTTTTTCCTCTTAACGTATATTTTATTGATTTTTTACAGAGAGGAAGGGAGAAGGATACAGAGTTAGAAACATCGATCAGCTGCCTCCTGCACACTCCCTACTGGGGAGGTGCCCGCAACCACAGTACATGCCCTTGGACGGAATCCAACCTGGGACCTTTCAATCCATAGGCTGATGCTCTATCCACTGAGTCAAACCAATTAGGGCCCTATTTCTCATTTTAAAGGTGGAAACTTATGACTGCCTATGACATCCTTAAACATTGTTGTGTTACTTTTAAGAACTCTGAAGTTAAAAAGAAAGGAAAAGTTATGAAAGCCTTTTGGTTTCAAGCTCACTTTAAAGATAAATAATAAAGAACTTTTCAAAGAGTCATCACTAAGAGACTCTCCAGTGTGGAAGAGCACATAATTATCTGCTAATTAAGTAATACTAACGAAGCAGGGGGGAAAGGTGCTGCAGAGCCCTGTAAGGTTGGAGGAAAAGAAATATTTGATAACATTGTTGGAATCTTTAGAAAAATAGACGGTGGGTGACTAGTTTCTTTCAATGTTTTGTTATTCTTTCTCGATGGAACACCTCCTAAAGGAAGTCACATTCTGCTTTTAGGATTCACAGTCCTTGGTTGTTGGGGTGGACTTTAGACTCTAGTGGTCCCTGCAGCTCTTATGTCTGATTCTTACTATGAAAGAATAAGCTTAACTTCATATTATATAAGATTCATATTTTTATTAGAAATATTAATTTTTACGAATCATGGATCTCACATGTATTTACTTTTCCTATGCTAAGGAAGAAGTTTTCGGGGTAATTTTTAATTAATTGGAATTCTTTCATCTTCACTCATTTACTTAAAGAGCCTTAAGCAGATAAGAATTTTATAAATTTTGAATGCCTCTTTCAAATGTAAATGAATTTTAAGGACATACAATGATTTCATTTTGTTCTATAATGCAATGAAAATCATGTGATATTAAGAATTTCCTATGCACGAACATTCTTTAGTAATAATGCTCATGTTGAAATTAAAACAACAAAAACAAATATGAGGCCATTTACAGTGTGCTGTGCCCTCTAATAAGCACACTGCAGGCATTGTCTTATTTAACTTCCCAGCCATAGTAGGCACTAACAAGAGTACGAAGATGTATGGCATGCTCCCTGCCCCAGGAATATTTCCTCAAGTGGAGAAATGAATAAGTGTACAGTTGCATTGTTCACTATCTTTATGCAGTCCACTGACAGAACACATTGAATTGCTGGTAACTACAAGTCAAGAATAACCTTGGGGATAGCATAGACCTTGAGTTCAGCTTCCTCATCTGCAAAAATAACGGGGACGAGGAACTAGATTAACATTTTATGTTCTTCTAACCAACATTCTTTGGTTCCATGTGCCAAGGATATTTCTAACTTCCTTTCCAGCTAAATTTATATGACACTGATCACGGCTAATCTCAGAAGATTGATAAGCATTGGGTTGTTATTCCTTTCCTTATGAAGGAGAAAAGAAATCAATGTCCTAAAAGGATTTGCTGATTAAAGCCTAGGCCATCCCCTTGCAGATGTTGCCAGATTTTATACCAAGACTCAATGATAATGCTCTGCTGACAGTGTCCAGGGTTGCTATTTCAGGCTCAAGGCAAAGGAGGAATATAGCAAGAGGAAAAAGGTTCATGTCCTCACCTTAAGGTGGTGCAATTTGTGGGAATTCTTTGATCATAGTGCTCTCTTTTGCCTTGCAAATTTAATCATAGATTTGGGATAGTTAGTATATTTATTTCTTGACAAGCCATTCTTAACAGACACATCCCCATTCATTTGTGTTCATTTCAGCTCAGGTCAGGCCTCAAATGGCACCCTGATCCACAGCACAGAGTGTGAGGACCTTCAGGGTGTGGTGTCTCAATTATTTGATGGAATCTACAGTAAGAAATGCATTTTATGTTGTGACCCAGCATACATACAACAGACACTCATTCACCCCACACCGAAATGAAAGCTCTGGTGTTTGGTTCTATTTCCTTCCTTCCTTCCTTTCTCAACTCTGTAAATTGATTTTATGACCTGCCAATATGTTACAAGATGTGGTTTGAAAACCACTACTTGAGGAAGTGTTTTCTGATTGCTTCCCTTGTCTGCACCATGGACTTGCCACAAGGTAGTTTTCAAATCAATTTACCATTTACATTTTAATTTTTAAACATTTTAGTTAAATGTTTCAAGGTAAAAATTTCATAAGCTCTTGTAACATAAGATTTCATGGAATTCATAAAGTTAACAAGTATTTGAGTGTTTATGATTGTCAGGTGCTATTCTAGGATCGGGAGCGCAGCGGAGGAAAATGAACAGATGAGAATCCCCTGCCCTCATAAGCCTATATTCTAAGAGGGTGTATTCCTTTTCTGTGGCTGCAATTGTAGTGAGTCAGCACAAATTTAATGACTTAAGACAATATCTGATCTGCAAGTCAGACATACAGGCGCAGTCAGCTATTTCTCTAATCTGTATTTTATGAACCTGAATTCAAGGAGATCAATCCATCTTTTCACAACAGGGCTAATTTTCATTCTGGAAGCTCTGGGGGTGGATTTACTTCCAGGCTCACTCAGGTCATCGACAGAACTTGGTTCCTTATGAATGTAGAAAGGAGGTTGCTATTCCCCTAGGGTTTGTCACCTGGAAGACTCTCTCACATCCTTCAGAATTCCTGCCTTTCTCATCACATTTCCTCCTTCATCAAACCAGCCAGCGCACATGGAGTCTTCCTCACACTTTGAATTTCTCTGATGTCCCTGTTCCTACCATCTCTCCTTTGCTTTAGTCTTCCGCTTTTAAGGGCTCAGGTGATTACATTGGCTGTACCCCGATATACAGGATAACCTCCCCACTTTAAGGTCAGCTGATTAACAACTTTAATTATAATGCAAAGTCCCTTCAGAGCAGTTCTTAGACTAGTGTTTTTTTGAACAGAAGACAGAAATCTTAGGGATGTAGCTTTAGAATTCTACCTACTAATGGGGAGACAAAAAATAAAATAATGATATGTCTGATGGCGATAGGTGCTATAAGAAGAAGTAAAGCAGGGAAGGGAACTGGAAAGTGCTGAGCAAGGGAGTTTGCCTGTTTGATCCAGGGCTCTAAGGAGATGAGGGGGTGAGTCACAGGGCTATCTGAAGGACAGGTAGAGAAGAACAAGTTACAAGTACCTGAGATGGGACATCCCCTGGAAATATCATATTCAAGGGACAGCAATGATGCTAGTGTGGCTGCAATGAACAAAGCAAGTGGTTGAATTTAGAAAGGTAATATGAGGTATATAGTGACTAACTTAAACTTTACATTAATACCCACCAAGTCTAGGTCATTCGACTTAATGGAAACTTAATATGGTATATCATCTTGAATTTGATATTTATGAAGAAAAATAGGTGAATTTTTTAACTATATAGTATGAAATGCAGAAATTGAATGAAATTAGTATTAGAAAAGATTTAAAATCTCAAATGATATGGCATTTGGAAAAAAGCACTTAGAGAACTGTATAATTGCCATTAAAATAAGTATTTTATAAAGAGATGTGAACAGAAATGAATGAATAAATTGAAGGTATTTTTATTCTCAAACACATATTAAGTCCAAGGTAAGTAAGACACCAAGTTAGATGTCCAGGAAGAGCATTAGCAAAAGTAACACTTTAAACCTAGTATTTTAAATTTAAGAGCTCCTTACCTAATGAACAATAATTTAATAGAACAAAGAGTGTCTGCCTTGGTATTTATTTAGCATTATTGGAAATTCATGCAAAGACTTTAAAAAAATGTATCATCAGGGCTATATTTCTAAGCCTTGGCTTATATCTTTACAATTAATGGACAACATGGGAGTGCTCTGAAGTTCTTTGTAAGATTTAAATGCTTGTATAGTATTTGAGTCAGATGTTTATTTATAAGTGTTACTCTAAGTAGTATGCTTATGATCTTATAATTAATTGTGAATAGCCACACATTGTAATAGGATTTAGTTTGAGCATCAGAGAACTTAATCAGCAAGAGTGAGGTATATCTTTAGTTACTGTTAATTAAGTTCTGAGAACAATATCCCTTTTACCTATGGTCTGAGGACTAAAATTCTGTCAGGGACTTAGTTTTAATGTTGAAGAGCTTCCTGTCTGTTCAGAGGTAAATCTCCTGGGAGAGGCACTTCCATTTGGTTTTGGTTATCTAGAGTGCCTTACTGAAAGAGGAATAGTATCTCATCAGACCTGAAGAATAGAACAGAAAGTTCAGGGGACCCTAGCTAGTGGGGCTTCCATGCCTATTCTTTTTTCTATGCTGGGTGACAGCCCTCCTTTTAGAAAGAATATAGGTAGTCTCTCTTGTATACACTCCCCCGCAGCTCTGTCCCTTCTCTCCGCCTCACATATTTTCTGTGGAATTTAAATTCCTTAATCAATTATTTCAGACCCAATTTTATTTTCTTTGGAGAGTAAGATGAAGGTTTTTTTTTTATTGAGAAATAAATAATAATTCTCTCACAGCTCAGAATTCTAAACGCTTTATGATTTGCGCTGAAATTGTGGTCTAATTCCCAGCTCTCTCTGGCATGAGAGTGAATCCTAGCTCCCTGCTGGGTAATCCGCCTCTGAACACAGGAGAGTCAGTTGCGAAGTGTGCCTAATGCAAAGGCAGAGTTGAGCTTCACTCTGTAAGGATCAGACCTTAGAGGTACCCAATACATTTCTGAATATCAGCTCTGAGTGTGCTAGAAAAAGGAGGCTTGTGTAAAGGGCTTTGTGAATATTTACCTCGGAGAATAGAATCGCTAGGAGTAATAGGTTTTAGATTATTTGAAGATATAGCATGTGAAAGAAAAAAGTATACTTGCTCTACGTGACTACATGGAATACAGTTAAGGCCAAAATTTACATCTCTTCTTGTCAGCTCCAGACGATGTTGAATGGGCTGCCTTGGGAAATATTGTTTCTCATTTCTGGAAGTCATCAATTTGTGACTTAAAGGATGTACAGAGATTCAGAGTTGACTAGTGCACTTTACTTCACAAAAAAATGGCTTATGCAAATGCATGGAAGTGTAGGAGATCATGGCTTATTCATGGGGTAACTTCATGTGTGTGTAAGGGGACCTGGGATGATGGGAAATTCCTGGAGGGAAGTCAGCGTAGGCTGATGGTGGCCCTTTAAATGCCAAGCTAAAATATTTGGATGTTATTGTCTAAGCAACACTGAACCATTGAAGAATCTTAAGTAGGAGAGAAGAAGGGTATGCTTTACACTTTAGAAAGTATATTTGGATATAATATATTAATTGCTGGGAATTAAGGGAAGTATAAGATAATAGGCCTGATCTCAGATGGGACAGTGGTGGGATGTGGAGGGTTAGGTTGTAGAATCAATAGGGCTTGGTAATTAAATATGAATAGTGAGTGAAAGGAAAAATTCCAGAAAGACCCATATTTCTTCCTTGTCCTATTTGATGATATTAATTCATAAAGATATGATGAGGTAGACATGAAGTAGGTAGGTTGACATAGCCCTAGAGATTAAGATAGAAGTCTGAGAATAGTTATCTCCTATATTGTGTTGAAATAATTAAGGAGGCTCTCTCAAAAGGAATGTGTTGAAAGGTGGTATCTATATTTTAGCAGAAAATATAGAAAAATTTGACTACTAAGGAACATACAATGTGGACAGAGAGATGGGAAAACCAAGAGCATCCCGAGTCTAAGAGAACACAGACAGAGAGAGCTCCAGGGAGCCAGGACAGCCAGCTGATGCAAAAACATGGAAACTACAGATTATTTGGCCTTTAAACCTCTTTCTGATCAGGATATTTGCAAGAAATAGTGAAAGTTCATGATCAGTTACCTGAAGTTATTTAATGTACTAGGGGCCCAGTACACAAAAATTTGTGCACTTGGGAGGTCCCTCAGCCCAGCCTGTGCCCTCACAGTCTGGGACCCCTCTGGGGATGTCCACCTGCTGGCATGCCTGACCAGCCTAGGTGAGGGGCTGATGGCTGTTTGTAGGCTGACCAAGCCCCCCCAGTGGGAACCCTGACCCCCATGAGGGTGTGACCAGCCTGGGTGAGGGGCTAAGGGCTGTTTACAGGCTGCCCACAGCCCCTTCAGGTTTTGGGTCCCTACTGGGGTACCTGGCCAGCCTGGGTGAGTGGCTGATGGCTGTTTGCAGGCTGGCCAAGTCCCCCACTGGGATCCCTCACCCCATTGGTGTGTGGCCAGCCTGGGTGAGGAGCTGAGGGGCATTTTCAGGCTGCCCACAGTCCCTTCAGGTTTTGGGTCCCTACTGGGGTACCTGGCCAGCCTGGGTGAGGGGCTGATGGCTGTTTGCAGGCTGACCAAGACCCCCAGTAATATCCCTCACCCCATTGGGTTGTGGCCAGCGTGGGTGACGGGCTGAGAGGTGCTTTCAGGCTTTCAGGGTGCCCACAGCTCCCATTGACCCAATGTCCCAGCAAGGCTGGCTGGAAGCAGGTTTCTGGGGTTTGTTTATCTTCTATAATTGATGCACTGTTCTTTAAGCTGAGGCCTAGTAACGAAACCTCCTCTCTGCTTCACTGTGGCTTCTATAATGAGACATTGTTACCCTTAGTAGTCAGGCCAGGCCTGCTGTCTACAATTGAGACTTTGTTGCAAATATGTTTTGCCTGGAGCCAGGATAAGCTGAGCCACCTGCAAACAGTTTCAGTTTCACTCCTGCTGCAATGGAAGCTGTCGTTTACTCAGGTCCGTGAGTGGCGGCCTCCATGTTGGCTGGGCTAATTTGCATACAGTCGCTCTGATTGGCTGGTGGGAGTGGCTTACCCATCCTGAAGAGATGGTTAATTTCAATATTATGCCTTTATTAGTTTAGATCATATTCTTAAAACTTGCCTCATAGTTGGATGGTGTCATTGGTAGCACACTGTGAACACTGTAGAATATGCATCTATTTAAAACAAAATTCACTCTTAGAAACATCTAATCTAATAAAAGAGTAATATGCAAATTAGGCATCAGTCTGCTACACCTCAGCCATGCCTACCAGCCAAGCCACACCCACCAGCCAATCAGAGCGACTATATGTAAATTAATCCAGCCAAGATGGTGGCCAGCAGCACGGAGCTAGAGCAAACAGGAGGCTTGCTTGCTCTGGCTACGGAGGAAGCTAAACTTCCTACCTGCCTAGGCCGGCTGTGACCTCCACTCAAGGCAATGATGTTTCAGTTATAGAAGATAAATAAATCCCAGATACTTGCTTCCAGCCAGCCTTGCTGGGGGTTGTGCCCAGCCTGTGAACAGCCATCAGCCCCTCACCCAGGCTTGCCAGGCACCCAAGTATGACCCCCTACCCTAAAGGGGCTGTGGCCAGCCTGCAAACAGCCATCTGCCCCTCACCCAGGCTGGCCAGATACCCTAGGGGTGACCCCTACCTTGAAGGGACTGTGGCCAGCCTGCAAACAGCTCTCAGCCACTCACCCAGGCTGGCCAGGTACCCCAATAGGACCCCCCTCACTGAAGGGGCTATAGGCAGACTGAAAATGGCCTTCAACCTCTCACCCATACTGGCCAGGCACTTCAGCAGAATGCCCACCCTGATCCGCGACACCTTTCAGGGCAAACCAGCCAGCCTTCTTCCATGCACCAAGCCTCTATCCTATATAACAAAAGGGTAATATGCAAATGGACCCTAACAGCAGAACCACTGGGAATGATGATCACTATGACACACACTTACCACCCAGGGGCAGATGCTCAATTCAGGAGCTGCTCCTGGTGGTCAGTGCACTCCCACAGGGAGAACTCTGCTTAGCCACAAGCCAGGCTGATGGCTGCCAGTACAGCAGTGATGGTGGGAGCCTCTCCTGCCTCCTCAGCAGCGCTAAGGATGTCCAACTGCAGCTCCAGCCTGCTCTCCACTGGCAATTGGACATCCCCTGGGGGCTCCTGGGCTGCCAGAGGGATGTCTGACTGCCAGCTTAGGCCCGATCCCCAGGGAGCGGGCCTATGCCAGCAGGTGGACATCCCCCGAGAGGTCCCAGACTGGGATAGGGCACAAGCTGGGCTGAGGGACCCCCCCGAGCGCACAAATTTTTGTGCACCAGACCTCTAGTTTTTAAAATAAGAATAAATATGAATCTCTTTAGCAGATTAACAAATTCCATTCAAGGGAAGCTTGTCCATTTATTTGTTCATTCTCTCTATAAATATAAATTGAGTGTCTGCTATGTGGTTACATGCCTAATATTGTGGTACACTTTGGGATTCAAATTTTTAAAAATGATGACACTTTGTTGTCTGAGAATTCACTTTCAGGTGGATGAAAGATCAGTAAATCACTATCATGTGCAGAAGTGGTAGCACAGAGGTTTGCTCAGGTGTCTTGGGAGCAATATTAACAATTTAATATTGCATAGCCCTTAACCTTCCTAAAACTTGTGAATAATAGATTTTGACGCCACTCAAAGGCAATTTAGTCAATATTTTTTCTCCTTAGTCTATAGTGACACTAAAAATATTATGTTCTGTGATGTCAACATTGAATTGTTTTCTGCTTTTATATCTGGTATTGTATTATCATAAGAAAATAATAACCAATAAAATGCTTTCTCCACTAGACTACTTTCCTAATAATGAACTATCCATAGAGAAAAATTTAACACTGAATAAATACTTTTGAATTAGACTTTTAAACCATTTAAAATTTTTCTTTTAGTTATAAAATACTAGGGGCCCGTTGCACAAAAATTTGTGCACTCAGAAGGGTCCCTCAGCCCAGCCTGTGCCCTCTTGCAGTCTGGGACCCTTGGGGGATGTCCACCTGCTGGCATGCCTGGCCAGCCTGGGTGAGGGGCTGATGGCAGTCTGTAGCCTGGCCAAGCCCCCCAATGGGGACCCTCACCCCATGGGGGTGTGGCCAACCCACAGTTCCTTCAGGGTTCAGGTCCCTACTGGGGTGCCTGGCCAGCCTGGGTGAGGGGCTGAGGGCCATTTTCAGGGTGCCCACAGTGCCCATTGACCCAACGTCCCAGCGAGGCTGGCTGGAATCAGGTTTCTGGGGTTTATTTATCTTCTATAATTGAAACATTGTTGCCTCGAGCAGAGGCCCGGCCCGCCTAGGCAGGCAGTTTCAACTCCATTGCTGGTGCAACGAAAGTCTCCTGTTTGCTCTAGCTCCATGGCTGCCAGCCACCATCTTGGCTGGGTTAATTTGCATACAGCACTCTGGTTGGCTGATGGGCATGGCTTGGCTGGTGGGCGTGGCTTAGGTGTCTCAGAGTGATGATTAATTTGCATATTACTCTTTTATTAGATTAGATGTGAGAGAAGATGGGAGGAATTTTGTGTAAGAGACCATATAATAGTGCTAAATTGAAAATAATTTAAGATGACCACCAGCTAATGAGAATATTGGAATCTTATAACACTGCATATTTTTATTAATGCTCAAAGTTTATAGAACAGTTTAAAAATCTTTGGAGGTGGAAGAGGGCATAGAGGGGATAAATGGTTCTGGAAAAAATAAAATTAAAAATCTTTAACATATATTACAGAAAAATCAGCCATCCAATTAAAATGTGGTCTAAGATATAAAACTTAAATTGACAAGTTAAAAAAGGAAATAAAAAATAGTTATAATTTATACTAAGCCAAGGAATTCCATTAAACATTTATTAAAACATTTAATACTGAACTTATTAAAGAAGAGCATTATTTAGCTATTGAATGTACTTCTAGCTCCTGTGGCCCAGCATTACTGCGTTTTGCTCTTATTAAGTAGCAATGTTGGCTTCCTGTGATTTATGGTGGGATTAGTCCTAAGTCAATAAAGGGCTATTTTGTTGATATTCTGCTTACTGTTGGCTATTTACCTTTATCTTTTATTGCTTATTCTTTGCTGGTGGCAAACATATTTTACCTTTACTTTGCATCCCCTATTCTCTTTCCCGTGCTGTTAAAAGAAAACTAGGAGTGAGAGACAGAGACACAGACTAGGTTATACCAAGGAAGGCAGTGCAAATTCATTTTCAAAAGATATTTGCAAATAATTGAATGCAATCTCTGCTTTACAACTTTAAAATACCCTCTCCTTGAAAGGGCTGTTTGAATAATTGTGGGGAGAGTTGATTTAGTCAGCTTGTTTCTAGGATTCATATACTGAGATGCTTTTATTCTATCTTGAAAAGAATAAAATTGAATATTCTCAACAGACACTTTGGTTGACAGTCAGAAAAATTTAAACAGGTATCATGATTAGAAATCTCAGCTTCCAACTTCAGTTACAACATATGATCGATTTGAGAGATTACTAAAGTCAAATGTCTGGCCAGACAGTCAACCATTGTTTGATATTAAATTTCACAAATGAAATCAACTTGTTGGGAGCACCCCTGCATATATAATAAAGATGTGCTTTATCTGCTTCCACAATATACTTTTGAAGATTTCTTATATCAGCAGTAAGGAAATTCCCATGTGAATAAAGTTTATGATAATAGCTGTTGAAAGTAACTTTTGACAAATACTAGTATACATTTCACCTAATAGTCTAAGGAGACTTTATTCAGTGAAATTGTGTCATATCACTATCTGATAACGAAGGTAAAGATAAACATTCATAACATGAAAGAGAAGTGTTCATACTAATAGACCACTAGTAAAAACATCCAGGATAGAAATATTTTCACTGGTGCTTCTAAGGGTAGAAGTATTTTCGGTAGTACCAGTAACTCCTCACTAAGTGTTTAGCCTGTCTGAGGTCACTGAAATTACAGAAAGATGAAGACATTGTCCAGATGGATCAGGTAATTTTTAATTCTCTGTTTCACCCAGCATGGCCATTAGTGATTGCTGTGTAGTGATGTTAAGTCTACCCAACTTGTCAAGATCCCACAAGGCCTAGGCCGGCTGTGGCTTTTGTGTTAGTAATTAAATGATCAGTTCTAGAGCAATAAATCTGACCATAATTCTTGATCAAAACTCTTATGTATATACCCATCCAGCTGCAGGAGATTCCAGAAGTAGAGTCTTTCCATATGCTCAGGAGATGTTTTTTAATGCAATGTAAATTTGAATTATATGTGAAAATTCAGAGATTTTTTTTTTTTTTACTCTGTATGTTATACCTGTGAAAGGACATGTTAGAACAAAATCATATCTCAGTCATTAATTTGCTAAGCATTTATTAAACATGTATTTGACGCCAGCCACTACAGCAGGAACTGGGTATCCACAGACAAACACATTCACAAATTTTTCTACTGAAAGAGGTAACACTTCAGATACACATTTTCTTATCTCATCTACAGAGGAAGTCCTGACGGAAGTTGACCTACCTCTTCAGGTTACATGTCTACCAGGTTCATTTGGAAAGGGCTAGCTTTTCAGATGATATGTAAAGCAGGCAAGTAGTTTAAACAGTTGTCATCCTAAACTACTTATGCCTACAGGATACATTTTTATAAGGAAAAAAACACACTTGTTATTACACCAAAAAATAATCTCACTCTTTAGTCATAGCACACACAACAGAGCTAAGAACTGAAGTCACAGAAAATAAACAGAACAAAACAACATTTTTGAACTCTGTGTCTAGCTATTTAGCCCAAGCAAGGAATTCTTGTTCTTTGGGAGGGGAGTAATAATAATCTATGTGCAATTTAACAGGGCTTTTTTAAGGAGAAAATTTTTTAAATTGCTGAGGACTCTGGATGACTCTAAGAGTTCTATTAGCTTTGCCTTAATCACTCTCAATAGATACATTACCAGAAGCATCCATCCATCCACTCATCCATTATTTCAGTGAGTCCCATTGGCCTCAGTGAAAAATGGCTGCTGTGCTGTGTATATTCATGGATGGTATAATGATTAAGAAACCAGTCTCTAGAGCCAGATTATTTGGGTTAACATCCCAACTGTACTACTTGTTAGCTGGTAGTCTTCAGCAAGTTACTTTAAATCTATGCTTCTCAGTTTGCGTATTTGTGAGATTGGGACAATAATATGCCTACCACATAGTTTCCTCACATGAATTTAATTAGTTAATATTTATAAAGCACTTAAGAGTTACTGGCCAAATGTAAATGCTATATGTCCTTGTTAAGTAAGATACATAAATCAAGCAGGTTTTTAATCCTATCTAATAAAAGAGTAATATGCAAATTAGGCATCACTCCATCACAAAGATGGCGGCTCCCATAGCCACAAGATGGTGGCGCCCAGTCCGGCTCAGCCCCACCACTGAAGTGGTCAGGCCTGTTAGCCAGGCAGGTGGGAGAGAAGGTGGGGGGCTCAAGGGGTGGAACAGGCAATCAGTGGGGGCTGGGGGTCCCCTGCCCAGGCCAGAGGCCTTTGCCAGAGGCCTCAGGTGTGGGCAAAAGCAGAGCCGGTGATCGGAGGGGGCAGAGGCAGAGCCAGTGATCGGGGGGTATAAGGATGCCCTACCCAGGCATAAGGCCTAGGCCAGAGGCCTCAAGCCTGGGAAGGGGCAAGGCCAGAGATCTCAGAGGCCTGGGCTCCACAGAGCCAGCAATTGCAGGCGTCTGGGCACTAGTGGAGCTGGCAAAGCAGAGGTCTGGGGTCCCCTGCCCAGGCCTGTAGCCTTGGCCAGAGGATCAAGGGTGGAGCTAGCAACAGCACAGGCCTGGGGGTCTTCTGCCCAGGCTTGTAGTCTTGGCCAGAGGCTGCAGTGGGGCAGGGGGAAGTCAGCGATCTCAGGGTCTTAGATAGGGCAGAGCCAGTGATCGGAGGGGCAGGGGCGGAGCCTGTGATCACAGGGGTCTGGGCATGGGCAGAGCCAGCAAAACAGGAGTCTGGGGGTCCTCTGCCCAGGCCTGCAGCCTTCACCAGAAGTTGCCAATGGGGCAAGGGAAGAGCTGGCAATGGCAGGGGGCAGGATCAGAGCCGGTGATCCCAGAGGCCTGGGTTCTGTGAAGCCAGTGATCGGAGGGACTTGGGAGTCTTATTCCCAGTCCTGCAGCCTCAGACAGAGACTACAGGCCTGGACAGGGACAGGGCCAGTGATCGCAGGGCTCCTGGGGTCCCGTGCCCAGGCCTGCAGCCTTGGCCAGAGACTGCAGGCCTGGGTAGGGGTGAAGCTGAGATTGGAGGGACCATGGTGGAGCTGGTGATCAGAGTGAACTACAGAGGAAATACCTTTTCTTACTGCTCATTGGCTAAGCTCCCTGTATGCCACTGGTAATATTCTTAGTAACTTGGGTAATAAGAATCCAAAAAGGCGATCTAGGGTTTTTCCACCACACTCCTGGAGAAAAAAAATGAAGCTCCACTGCTGGAGGGCTAAGAAATGACATATACTGCCCTAGCCAGTTTGGCTCAGTGCATAATGCCTCAGCCTGCTGATTGCAGGGTCTGGGCTCAATTCTGACCAAGGGCATGTACCTAAGTTGCAGGCTCCTCCCTGGCCAGGGCCCAGGTCAGGGCATATGCAGGAGGCAACCAATCAAAGTGTTTCTCTCACTTTGATGTTTCTCTGTTTTTCCCTTCCCTTCCTCATTCTCTAAAAATCAATGGAAACATATCCTCACGTGAGAATAAAAAAGAAAGAAAGAAATGTCATATCCTATGAAAGACACATCTTGAAAATGCCTAAAGAAAGCTGTCATTTTTTCCTGGTGAAGGGACTGGAGTCCGTGTTGATGAAAACATCTTGGTGGCTGTGGTGCCTGGCAGTGATGGGGCTGGTGGCTTCCCCTGATTAGCCTGGTTGCCTCCCACAAAGGGAGGCCAGACTGCAGCTTAGGCCTGCTCCCCAAAGGGATCAGGGAGCGGGCCTAAGCCATCAGTAGGACACCCCCTGAGGGCTCCCAATATGTGAGAGGGGCCAGGCTCAGCTGAGAAATCCCTACCCCCAGTGTATGAATCTCGTGCACTGGGCCCCTAGTAGGCTTATAAAATGGGCTACCTTCCTCAGAATTCAAACATGCACATTGTTATTCCACAGTTGTCAGTCTGGTTAAATAAACACTAATGTAGAGTTATCACGAGACTTCCATTTATATGAGGACTATGAAGAGAAAACATAAGTACTTTGAAGGTTGGTCTATCTAGACCTATTCCCATTGGATTAGGTACAAAAATGCATCCTAGACAGAAACCATAGAGATGTAATAAATGGATTCCCTGTGCGTCTGTAGTGGTCACAGGACCTGGGTCATTTCAGTTACCCATATAGATGGGCCAGATAGAAACTGTTATGCTAATCCATTGCAAAGGCATCTCTCCCAGGTTTATCTTGTAGGAGCAAACATAGTTTCTCCTTTATAGCTACGAGGCATTGGCTTTTTAGCAATATCTCTTGAGGACTTATCAGAGCTACATAGTAAAGGAGGCAGAGTTTTTTTTTCTTTTTCTGCTATTGTAATTGTTGATATTTGCTCAACTGGTATTTCTATATTAAATGATGCAATTTAAAGACATCCTCACACAAAAAGGATCCTTTTATGTTTAAAATGTTTTGTAATTTTAGAGGGAGAGATGTTATGCTAGTGTCTATGTACTAGGTTTGTGGGAATTTTTTAATTTTAAGGTGTTTTTCTTTGTTGTTTTTTGTTTGTTTGTATTTGTTTGCCTAGAGCAATTTAAGATGAGATTAGCTTGGAGTGTTCAGTACAGAATTAAAGGAGTATTTTATGGAATGCTAAGCTACCCCGGTTCATTTTTCTCTTACTAATACAACATTCATGTTCTTACTAAATCACAAAAACATGATATTAAAAGTGTTTATAGATATTATACAATTAGCAGAAGCCAATAATTCCTATTTATGGAATAATAAATAAAACCTAAATGATTTTTTTAACCTCAGTACATTTCAAAGTGTGTAATATGTGTTTTCTTATAGATTTTTAAAAAATTGTGTTAGACCTTGCGTACAGAATATAACGTTTTCATAATGTATCACATTCTAGTATAATCTTTGAAAATTAAGCAGTCTTGCACAGGAAATGCCTAGCTTTGGAAAGGAGAATCATAGTATCAAAGAGCCAGAAATACATCTATAATGAATGCCTTACATAGTTAAAATTAGTATTTTATAATAATGATGTAGTGATGAGAATAATCTTAAGAACATAGTTACATCTTTTATTTCAAAGTGCTGTTTGAACGTGTTTAAAATTACTATTTATTGGTTTCTCACTAAGATTGCATTTAATCTTCACAGTAGTGTGATGAGATAGGGATTTATGACATAAGGTTGGAAACTGAGGTTTGTTTGTTTTTAAATAGTGAAATGATAGGGTCACACAGTTAATAGATAGCCAAGTCAGGATAAGTCTGTGGCTGAATGATGTTATTAACCCCCTACTCTTAACCATTTATTTTAAAAATATATATTTGCTTATTGATTTCAGAAAGGAAGGGAGAGGGAGAGAGAGAGAGAGAAACATTGATGATGAGAATCATTGATCAGCTACCTTCTACACACTCTCTACTAGGGATCAAGCCCGAAACCTGGGCATGTACCCTGACGGGGAATTGAATCATGACCTGCTGGTTCATAGGTCAATGCTCAAACACTGAGCCATGCTGGCCTGGTTCTTAACTATTTATTATAATTATTTGTCTGTCTGATTCTTAGAAAATCTTAAAATTCATCATTTTATTCATCATCATCATCATCATCATCATCATCATCAGTAGATGAACATTCAGTGCATATAGGATATATTGCCTCTTATCCAACTTTTAATTATTCATGGTAAAAATAATTAGGGGAAATTGAAATTCACAGGTAATTTTTATTTTCCTATTTTAGGAAAAATCCATCAGAATTGAATTTTTCATTATAATATAATATAAATAACAAAAAAAAATCCAGAAAATATGAACCCTATACTTGAGATTATTAGTGTTTTAAAATAAATCTTGATTTTATAAGAAGCCTATTTGTCCTGTTTGTTATAATAAATCTCTTATCTCAAAGGTAACAGTATGTGCAATGGCTTTAATTTGATTCTCAGAGTTTATGACTTCGAATTACAACACTAACTGATAATATAGTAATCAGTCTTTCACATTATAACATCCATGTCTCAGCTCTATGATGGAAAAGTTGAAGTTACTACAGTGCTCTAACTACAAACCCTTCCTTAATGCTATCCTTAAAACTTGATTAGCAACTTGATGTGACTGAATGAGCTACAGAAATCTTTTATGCTTCAAGGAATGCTCAATTTTTACTATCGCAATAGTTGAAATACTTGTTTCAGAGAGACATTCATTCATAGCTGTAAGATTTCAATGTTATGAATTATTTACTAAAAATTAAGTTTTCCACAATGAAGGTAACTACTCTCCATGGGTGATGATATACTTTGTTGTCCATACTAGGGCATAATTTCAGGATAAATCTAATGGGAAGTCAGAATAAATTGTTTAAATCAGGATTTTCCTAGGCAAACTGGACAATATAGTCACGTATAAGTAACTGCTAATGAAGTTCAGTTTTAATCACTAAGTGAAGGTTAGTTAATATGGAGAGAAGACTCTGTCTCAACATGTCTGTAATACAGAGGTACTATGCCTGTAGAATATCAAAGATAGATTTCAAATATTACATACATTTGGTGAATGACTAATCAATACCAAGTTCATCAATAAAACTTAACCCATATAACTTGACTTTCACTTTTGGTAATGGATATTTAAGAATACCATCAAGCTGCCCTATTTTCTATCCCTTCCTCTAAGGAAACTGAAGAGTTTAATAAGATGTAAGATGGCATACGTGGAGGCATTGAAAAGTCAATAAGAAATTGAAAAGTTATTGCTCCAGAATCTAGGGGAGAACGAAGACTAAGAGATATTAGTTTAGTTTTGGGAGTTTTTTAATCCATGGGGGCCATTGTCAGTGTTAGAGGGAGCACAAAAGAAAGCAAAAGAAGAAAGAAAAAAGGAATCCAGAACAAGTAAAATAAAATTTACTTGGTAGATTAACCCCAAATTTATAATATGATTATATCGAGTGCAAATGGCCTAAATGATCCAATTATGAGGCATATACAAAGGATGTCAATCTGGATCACAAGATCAAAGCACAAGTCTATACTATTTAACAGAGGTTCATCTAATCTAAAATTATGAAGAAAAACTGAACATAAAAAAATAATGGAGGAGATACACTATGCAAACACTAACCTAAAGAAAGTTGATATGCTAATAAGGAAGAACATTTCCTAATGATAAAAGGTTTACTTCCTCAGGACTTTCTGAAGTTTTTCTATGGTCAAGCATCATTATAAGCAGTTAATATATATTAGTTCACTCAACGCTCACGATCACTCTATGAAATAGGCTTATCTTCATTTTACACATGAGGTGACTGAAAAATGAAGGGGTTGCCCAAAGTTGTAAAGCTAATGAGCATTAGATCTAGGATTAAATCTAGTCTAGCCTCCTGGTTATGAGAATAAATATTTGAGTAGGAAAAGCCCAATGGACCAAATAAGTTTTGGGTTTCCCTCTGCTACACATTTCAAACCACTTTGCCATGGCAGGGGTAGCTCCTTGGAGATTCTCCCCTTCAGATATTAGTTCGATTCTTCTCTACCTCTTCTGTCAAAACCCCCTAAAATGGAGGTGTGGTATTTTTCTCATAATTGAACTTACATACAGTTGAGTATTTTGGGGAGAGGACATCCCTTTAAAACACTTCTCAGAGACAGGAAAAGCTAAAAGCTATAGTGGAGGAACGAATGACCTTCTTATTCGAGATTGGTTTTCTAGGCTAGGGGAGGTCTCCATCTAGCTAGAGTGTAAGTGTATGTAAGACACGCATTCAGGAATATTTGTCACCAGTCAGCTGAAAACATTTGCCAGGGAAATTTTCCATCGTTTCACACCCAAACTTACACACACACATGCACACACACGCGTGCACACACACACACACACACACACACACACACACACACACCCTTCCGTTCCTAAAACTTTGCAATTCCTCACTGTTGGCATGGAAAGAACAGTGGCTTCCAGGGCTTATATAAAGAAGCCATTGTGTTCTCTCCTGTCCGTTCAGGCTCTATCCAGTTCCAGCTTCCAGGAATAAGGCTTTTGAAAGGAGGAAGGTATGAAGCCATGTCATTTCTGGTAACCACCATGTAGTTCCACTTAGTGTGCAATCATGACAACAAGGATCGTATCTGCTTTTGCCCACTTGTTATCCTCAATAAGTAAAATAGCAAGAAAAATAACCTTTGTTGAAAAAACACACAAAGAAGTAGATGATTGAATGAGCCTTTGTGACCTCATCTTCTATACTGCCCCTCTTGCTTACTTCACTGCAACCATACTACCCTCCTTACTTTTCTGTCTCAGGTCATTTGCACATGCTAGGTGTTCCCTCTGCATGAAGTATCCAGCTATCAGCTGGATTGGCTCTCTTATCTCTTACAGGATTTCAGTGAGGTCTCACTTTATTAGCAAGTCTTCCCTGTCTATGCTAACTAAAATTGTACATCCCTGCCTCAAAATTCACTCTCTTCCATTTGACTGTATTTTTCTCTTTGCATGGGCTAACATACTTTAAAATGTTACTAAATTGTGTCTTTGACTAATGGTCAGTTTCATAAGGACAATGATTTTGTTCTCCTCTCCCACCCCATATTTAGGAAAGCACCTGACATTTTATATGTGCTCAGTAAATATTAGTCAAATGAATGAATGAAATAACAGATAGGCAGGACCCATTTCACTAGGTTTGAAGCCCCAAATCGGAGATCTCAGTCTGCAAACTATCACCTATTGCTTATATGCATCTTTGGAAAGCTTCACTTAATTCATCAGAGCTTCCGTTTAACTGCGAGGAGATAATAGCAATTAGAAACGAAGACTCATAACAGTAAATAGCAAACAGGGTCAGTCTCACAGAATAATTCTGAGAGCGATAAGAGGATATGAATGTGCACTAAGTAGTCTACTGGTGCCGGCAATTAATATCTGAGAGGTGGAAGCAAAGGAAGGATGAGGAAGGTTCCAGGTTCCATGAGCAACAACAGAAGGATCTACTGCCTTTGACATTCTTGTCTAGGCTAGAAAATGCGGTCTGCTGCATTTTGCTAAGCAAAAATTGACTTCACTTTGTCTTTTGAAATACCAGCCTCTGTACTTGAAAAATAAAATCTGGAAGGAGGGAGAGCAGCCAGGCATTCTGAACTTAAATATAGAATATATAATTAAATATAGGCATGCATGGGAGAAGGAGAGAGATTGCATCCACAATAGTATTTTGGGTGAAGCAGTCATTGAGGTATTTGTTTGTTCCATTATAAGGAATTTGGTACTTCAGATGCACCGCCATACCTGATGTCAAGTGAGCATGTAATACTTGGGTGTTGAATAATTGTCACAATGGAACATTTCATGAGAAAATTTCCTGATAGCGTTAAGCGGCAGTATTAAAATTATTCAAGAGAACACTGCATTAAAAAATAGGATAAATTTCTCTGTGAAATATTAACTGTAATGAATATGCCATAATCAACCTTGCTGTGTCTATTTGGACATTTCCCACATCCTCAGTGGTTAGTCTAATACCAATTAAATCATCACAGAATGCTATTATCTTCTTGCATTATGATTTTCATAAATTAATTTTGTTTTAAAAAATCAGGCCTTTTCCAAATGAGAATAAATTTAAATATCCAAGGTGTGAGTGTGAAGCTGATGTCAAGACCCATGCATATCTATAATTTTAAAATTCTGAAATCACAGAATTGGGAATAATCCTTAAAGAATTGAAAATGGTGGCATTGACCTTTTGGGTCACTTAATCATTCCCCTTGCTATTCATGGAGAAACCAGATAGTAACTTTTGTTTTTCTTCTTCTAAAATTAATTATCTTTCTTCCTTTATATTCATTTATTTGTTCCTCCATCCATCCACCTCTTCACTGTTTCAATCTTTCATTAAATAAATATTAGGCATCATTTAAGGGCCTGGAATGATGCTTAGCACAGGGGCATGGCTGGGTCAGGGGCCAAGGAGGTGGGGGATAAGGGACATCTGTAATACTGTCAACAATAAAAATAATAAAAATAATTAATATTAAAAAAGAAGATCAACTGAAGGACTTGTATGCATGCATATAAGCATAATCAATGGACATAAGACACTGGAGGTAGGAGAGGCCAGGGGAAGGTCAAGGGGGAAAAAAAAGGATACATATGCAATACTCCTTGTAATACTTTAAGCAATAAAACAAAATTTAAAAAACATGCTAATATTATCTTTTTCCAATACATTGTTTAGTGGAAGAAACAAACAGGTTAATAAATTACCATAATAGGCAAAATATGTCTTATAATAGAAGTATGGACAAAGTGCTGACTAGATAAATCACAAAGGCTAATGAAATATGAAGTGATAACTATCTAAATACTCTAATGTTTGGAAGAAGAATATTTCAGGCAAAGGTAAAATGTACACAAGGATAAGGAGATATGAATAGGCATATCAAGGCTTACAAGTAAGTATTAGGTATGGCTGGAGTTGTGCCTATGTGTCTCTGAGGGGTTTCAGGGAGACGGAGAGATGAAGCTGGGTGGGTTGAGGTCTAATTGTGAAGAACCTTCTAGCTCACCAACAAGAATTTACATCTCTTTCTGTAATAGGAAACTATTATAGATTTTTTTATTTTAGGATAATGGTGGCAAAAAGGAGGAGGGCTACAATGAACAAGACAAATCAGAAGACAAATTAGGAGGTTATTACAACTGTGAAAACCAGATGAAATAAAGGCCCTAAAATTAAGATAGTAACAGCCAGACAGAGAGTTGGGAAGAGAATGAAAAGATGACTAGGGTCTAGAAACTGATTAGAAATAAAACATATGGGGGGCATTTATGATATCATGGTAAAATATTCAGTGGGTATATGAAATTAAAAAACAATAAGACTTTCCACATTTTTTAACAATGGGGAGAAAATGGAGAACTAGAAATGTTAAGCAGTAAATTCTCCATCTGCTCCATGCTTTTTCTCAAGGATATTAAGCTCCTCTACATTTTCTCCACCTTCATCTTTTGTCTTCAGTCACATGTTTCCATGGCGAGTCATGACACTGACCCATGTCATGACGGTGTTGGCTCTAATATAAATGCATAAAGTCAAGTAAATGCAGTGACCAGAGCAAAAATTTCTGCTCTTTTTCATGCCATAATTTTAGTCTTACATTTATGGTTAGAGAGGGAGAGGCCAAGTTTGCAGTGATAGGGAAAAGGGGGTCTGTTCTTAGTGCTAAAAGACTCAAATTTTTTCAAAATTGGGAAATAGTTTTTTTATAGTATGACTAGAGGCCTGATGCATGAAATTCGTGCAAGAGTAGGCCTTTTCAGCCTTGGCTGCCTTGGCCCTCGCAGCCCCAGCTTCATCCGGAAGGTCATCCTGAAGGTCGTCTGGACAGTCGTTCTGCTGTTCAGCCATTTGGTTGATTTGCATATTACACTTTTATTATTATAGGACTAGGAGCCCAGTGCACAATTGTGCACTCGGGGAGTCCCTCAGCCCATCCTGTACTTGCCCAACCTGCAGCCCACCACCCACCCATCATGCCCCGCCCACCCCACACACACACCCCACCTGCCCATCATGCCCCGCCCACCCCACACACACCCCACCTGCCCATCGTGCCCCGCCCACCCCACACACCCCAGCCCGTCACCTGCCCCACATGCCCCAGTCACCCTGCTGCCTGCACTGTACCCGCCTCCGCAGTTGCACTGGCCTCCATCTTGGCTGAGTTAATTTGCATACAGCCACTCTGATTGGCTGGTGGGCGTGGCTTAGGCATCCCATAGAAATGGTCAATTTCAATATTACTCTTTTATTGGAGTAGATTAGTTTTAACTACCCTGAACTCTCAAGTTTATATAATAAATTTATGTAAGAAATGATTTATATTACCAAACCCCCTGTTATCTAATTCTAAATTACTAGCAACTTCTCCCTATGATTATTGAATAATACTAATATTGAATAATATTAAATTATCAAAATATTTGAAATTAAAATAGTATATACTTTATGTAGTATCTGGAATACTTTTGGAAAGAGAAATTAGAAATAAAACTTTTGCCCTAGCTGGTTTGGCTCAGTGGACAAAGCATCAGCCTGTGGACTGAAGGGTCCCAGGTTCGATTCCCATCTAGGCACATGCCCGGGTTATTGTGGGTTTTATCCCCAGTAAGGAGTGTGCAGGAAGTAGTTGATTAATGATTCTCTCTCATCCTTGATATTTCTAACTCCCTTTCTCCCTGAAATTAATAAAAGAATATAAAAAAAAGAAATATAACTCTTGAAAGTCTATACCAATAAAATAACATAAATTACAAATGAAAAAGTCACGGATCCCATTCTGATCCTTAATGAGGATTACACAAATGATGTGCAGAGAACAAAAAAGATGGCGTGAGATGAGAATGCCCATTGGTGCTAGATCCATACATTGGCCATATTACTCTGCCATTCTTAACAGCAGTAAAGTGTGTATGAGTATGGTTTATACTTTATCAAATTTTAAGTGACTGTAGGCATGGATGCTCAGACAAGCCTATGATTGCAAATATTAAGTCTTTGAATTCAAATTGAATACTACTACATAATATTGTTTCTACTATTATTCTACACTTTTATATTAAAATGATTGTCTGTTGTTTTCTACATACTTTCTCCCTTGATCTTAACGAACATTTTCTCGAGTTTGTGCAGAATGCTGTCCAAAATACTCACAAGAAATGTTTACTATCCTTGTATCAGTTTCTTATGACACCTGTTTATTTAAGGTCTCATTTACTGGCATGTGTTTCTCTGAAATAAAAAATGTTCTAAGAGTTTATAATCCTCTAGGAGAGATACAAAACTATTGCTGTTCTGAGCTTTTATGGCGGTAAAGGAAATTATTGTCTTGCTGTTGAATTTTCCCTTTCTCTCAGGCTTGCTTCCTATAATAACCCGTTGAACAGTGGTGTACCTGACATGTGCTTGTTCCTTAGGCAAACGTGTAAAACTCTTCAAGTTCGAATGGAGGAGTAGAAAGAGAAGGTTTCTGCTGTGCCTGATGAAAAAATTTTAATATCCACACTCAAAATATTCTGGCTCCACCATGGAGCACTAGTGTGGTGAATCCTAATGTTGGTCGGATTCTAAGGAAGGGACAGAAGTTTCGTTGAGGAGTAAAGATTCAAAACAACTCCAGAAATGAGCTCTCGCCTCGGTTTCTTTCTCACAAAGCAGCAGGTGTGTACATTGTGTTGTAGGATTAACTGCAACCAACGCTTTCTTATACTTCCCATTAGCGTTCCAGGGGCCCCTAATTGCCGAGGAAAGATGAACTCCATATAGTTTTAGGGAACAGAAGGCAAAGAAATGCCTCTGTGGTCAGTGAAGAAAGGCATCAAATTATCTTTATTAAAATAAGGGGGCATCATTCTTTGAACTATGATACCCCCAAATTGAACAAAGTGGCCACAAATAGCCAATATATCAATATTGTGAACCTAATATTACCGCCTATAGGAGCCCTCCAGTTGGCACAATGGATAATACAAAACCCTGGTTGTATTAGTGGACCCCTGTCAGTGTTCAATCTGCCTATTAATTTCAAAATTAGCATGGAAAGTATTGAGCCATCAGGCTTTCACTGAGTTTCCATATACTAAATGATGTGTGTCCTTACCTAATGGTCCATGCTTTCTATATTTAAATTGCCCTATAATGGATTCAGCTATCTCAGACCAGCATCTAAGCAATTAGAAATAGCTAGAGTTAAAAGATTCATATTTTGATCAATTTTGGGAATTTGTGACTCCTGAATTTTGACCATTATTATTCGTATTATTAAATATAATTTTATTGATTTCAGAGAGGAAGGGAGATGGAGAGAGAGATAGAAACATCAATGATGGGAGAGAATCATTGAACAGCTGCCTCCTGCACCTCCCCCCCCTTCACTGGGGATCGAGCCTGCAATCTGGGCATGTGCCCTTGACTAGAATTGAACCCAAGACCCTTCAGTCCTTAAGCCAATGTGCTATCCACTGAGCCAAACCAGGTAGGGCTTGAGCATTATTAAAAACAAAACAAAACAAAACAAAAAACAAACAAACAAAAAACATCCAGAAAGGAATACTGGATTTCTGGGAAATAAAAAGGAGAAAAAGTAAAAGCACCAACATATTACTAGTAAATGTCACTATCTAGATGCTTCCCTGTTCTTCAGAAATGAATTTAGTTTAGCAACTTGCAGAAAGGGAAGTTTTTTCAGAGATCTCTCATCTCTAAACTTCGTTTTATGAGAAAAGGTAGGCATGGCAATGAAAGAGGATGTGCTACTTCAGGCATGGTACTAGCTTTGTCTGCCTCAAATTCTCAAAGTGACAACAACATATTCTTTATTCAGTCATGTATCTTAAAAAAATGCTATGATTAGGAACCACTTGTATTTTAACTCAAACCAATCAGGAGGATAAGAGAAAACGTTGCTCTCTTAGTCATCTCTAGATTACTAAGACGGATTTCTTAAGTTTCAGCCCTTCTGCTCCCAAAATTCCACTGTAACAAAATCCTGCTTTTAAGCATACTTTTTTACTGCTTATTTCTACTAGCTCTACTAGCTGAAATTCTTGAGAAGTGTGATACTCTAGGAGATTTTAACTTTTAAATTAAGCCTTAATGACAAAGTGGAAAAAAACTATCAGTTCAAATTATGCCTTAATAAATGAAAGGTGATTCAACTACTATAAAATCTAGCAGGTAAAATACATTTTAATTGAATTCAAAATGTCAACTGTCTAAAAATGTGTGAACTGTACTGGTGTATGGAATAATATCTTTTAAAAAAATCTATTCAGACTTCCTCCAAGCATTCAAAAATAATAATTTTCTCTTATTAAGGGCTTTTGGATATTTCTGAAGGAAACATAACTGAATCCCATTATACTGTTTTCTTTCAAAGTTACCTTGGGGGTCATGTTTGACCTGCATAAACTAAAGTGCATGATGGGGACCTGGGGACGAAGAGGCAGGAAAGTGTTAAGTTTCCTCACTGTCCCAAAGACATTTATTAGCTGCCAGAATTGAAGTCAGGGAATGTTTTGCTCACAGTGAATGTCATCCAGAGAGGAGCAGTTGATCTGCCTCTGAGTGGATGAATGTGCATAAGTGGCTATGCAAACAGTCGTCTGTTTTCATGAGTCATGTAGAAGAGTTCATGGCAGGCGCACTGTACAGCTTTCAAAGTTCCAAGAAACAATGAAGGTCCATCTGTTCGAAAGATCTATTTCCAGTCAAGATCTTCATGTGCACAGCATAGGAAGCTGAAAACCATTGATGGCTGTTGAATTTGTGGTAAAGCATTCTAATTTAATGGTAGGCTTTTTAGAAAAAAGAAGTTTACATAGGGTTCTACCACTGATGAACTTAGATAATCAGGATAAAGTTTTATCCCATGTGGAATTAGTCCTTCTTAAGAAAGGTCATAGTAGTTTGGGGATAGAAGGGAATTGGAAGCTCCTGGAATCCAATGGACTCTTGTGGAAGGTATGGACCCTGGAGATTCAGAGATTAAGTGACTTGTCCAAATTTCTAAAACTACTAGCAGGTTGTAATGATGGTATAAAATTCTTATCAGAAACAAGGCCTCCTCTCCCTCCTCACTTATGTATGGTGTTCTGGTTCTCTGCAGAAATCTAGGAAGACTATATGCCATTTTCTGCTTCCACACGGAGCTATACCTAAATATAATCAGCTAGCTACCGAAAGGCTCTCTGTTGTTTGAAATGACTTTCATCCCAATCACTCAAGGTTGTTAAATTTTTAAAGAATTTATAGAACAGATAACAAGGTCATTCAGTGGAAATGCTGACTCTAGCTGAAGCATTAAACAGATAACCTTTGGTGCCTCAAATGTTAAAATAAATGATCAGACCATTTCAGCACTGGCCATTCTTAGGAAGGAAAATTAAACTGTGGTATGAAAATGCAACAGCTTTCAAGGCTGTTGGAATCATCATATCACACAGAAAGGCAATTAAAGGCTTATTTTTTGTATAGGTGGTATATTTATGAAGGCAATTCATATGCCATTGACTTAACTTCATTTGTACCTAAAAACCAATTGGTCAGGTTGCTATCAAATGATTATCCTGGACTGACAGGTGTCTTTCATTTTGTAATACCTCCCTGTATAAGGTGCTATAAGATGGGACAAATGCATTCATGTACAGTTATGATCAGCTCAATGGCAGATTTTCTCTAACTTAATGCGAAAATCTGCTACTGCAGAGTAATTATGTTTTAATTGCACATTTAGTAGACAGAAGTGAAGTGAGAGCTTAATTCATGTACTTGTAAAAGCTACATTAAAAAATACATTTTCAGTGAAGCAGCAATTATATTCCACACAAGGAAAAATGCATTCAAATCAGCATTTAAGTTGATGTAGATATTCTATTCTTCCTTTGACTTTATTGAGTAAGTTGAATTTATTTATTGGAATATTAGTTTAAAATGGTGCCTATTTGTGATATTACTAAGGGGCTATACTAGAAAGATTGGACATGCACTGCATTTAAACCTGCCATCCACATATTTCTTGCCTTCCAATTGCTTTAATAATGTTCATCAAACCAAAAGTAAATGTTTCCCTAATAACATGGGTATCCTGGTGAAAATTTAGCTTTTTGAAAAACAAAATTGACTCATAACATTCAAAATGCATTGTCTTCAACTATTGTGTGTATAGGACTCATTTTACAGTCATAGGAATATAAATATTATTCAGTAGTTCTTCATAATAAGATTTTAATGATCATACTGAAGAAGACCATTTTGTAAATTTAGTTAATATGATATAACATTCACACTGAAGCTATGAAAATTTGGCAATGCTTTCATAGTTTTATGTAAATTGACATACTAAATGACTGAGGTTAAAAAAAAAAAAGCAATATCAAGGGAACCATCAATCCTATGTATCCTATATAATAAGAGAGAAACATGCAAATTAACCATCCCTCTGCTATGCTCAAGCCATACCCACCAGCCAATCAGGAGCAAGTATGCAAATTTACCCAACTAAGATGGTGGCAGCCACTGAGCCTGCAGTGAGCAGGAGGCTTGGGTTGCCCCTGGTGATGGAAGAAGCCAAGCTTCCCACCTGCCTGGCCAACCGTCAGCTACGCTCAAGGCTACAAAGTTTCAATTATAGAAGATAAATAAATCCCAGGGGGAAAAACAAAAGAAAAGTAGAAGAGGCTGCGAGCTTGGATTGCTGGGGGGTGTGGCCAGCCTGAAAATGACCCTCAGCTCCTCACCCAGGCTAGCCAGGCACCCCTGCAGGACTCCCTGACCTGAAGGGGCTGTGGGCAGCCTGAAAACAGCCCTTAGCCTTTCACTCAGACTGGCCAAGCACCCCAGTGGAGACCCCACCCTGAATGGGGTGTGGCCAGCCTGAAAATGGCCCTCAGACCCTCACCTAGGATGACCATGCACCCCTATAGGGACCCCCTCCCTGATCCAGGACACCCTTCAGGGCAAACCACTGGCCCCCACCTGTGCACCAGGCCTCTATCCTATATAATAAAAGGGTAATATGCAAATTGACCCTAACAGCAGAAGGACTGGGAATGACTGGTCACTAAGACACACTCTGACCACCAGGGGATGGACACTCAATGCAGGAACTACCCCATGGTGGTCAGTGCACTCCCACAAGGAGAGCTCTGCTCAGCCGCAAGCCAGGCTGATGGCTGCCTGCACAGTGATAGTGGTGGGAGCATCTTCTGCACCTCAGTAGTGCTAAGGATGTCCAACTGCAGCTTAGGCCTGATCCCTGCTGGCAATTGGACATTCCCCGAGGGCTCCTGGGCTGCCAGAGGGATGTCTGCAGTTTAGGCCTGATCCCCTGGGGAGCGGGCCTAAGCCAGCAGGTGGACATCCCCCGAGGGGTCCCAGCCTGTAAGAGAGCACAGGCTTGGCTGGAGGACCCCATGAGTGCACAAATTTTTGTGTACCGGGCCTCTAGTAATTAATAAATATACAAATCTTCATTTTTTTTGACATCATTATACCCTATTTATTTTTTAAGCCTAAGTAGAGTGCAGTGCTAATTTCCTAAATATTTGTCCTGCATGCAAATTTTGATGGTAGCTGGCCCCTTGGAAAGGCAAAGATTGAAAAAGAATGGAATTAGATGCCTGGGAAGACTAATAACGTATGCTCAGAAATAATTAGGGGCAAGAACTAGGAATTCAGTGCATTCAGATTTTTAGGAACATATGCATATGAATAACTGTTACCACTTGCTATGCTTATTGTGTACCTAGAACTGTTCTAAACAGTTGATGTATTAAATTCTCACCTCTGTGACATAGGTATTAATATACATGTTTTACTCAAGGCTATGTCCTGAGTTATCAGACCTGAGATTAGCTTAGTTTTGAAATACATCCTTTTTAACAACTGATCTGTATTACCTTTTCTGAAAAGATTATCTCTACCCCAAAGTTCGCTAAAAGAGTGGTGCTTCATTCTATATGTAATAGTTTTATGAGTGACAAAAATATGAAAAGAAAAAATGCAAGATCAGTTACTATAAGAGACAGAAAATTAACTCTAATTGAGTAAGTCAATATTTGTAGAGAAATATTGCAATAATTTCTAAATTTTCCTTTTCAAAGGCAATAGTTTACACAGCTGTTCTTATTTATGTAAATGTTATTTGTGTGTGTGCTGCACACCAATCAATTCATTGAGTGAATCTACTTAGCTGCTGAACAGGTACAAAATGCAATAATGATAATAATAATAACAATAATAAAATAATAACAACTTAAGAACTAATGCCCCCTCCAATATGTATCCATATCTTTTGTGTCTTTCTTTGGCAGTTACTACCTCTTAATATTTAAAAAGTGTTTAGCTGGACAGACACTTTGCAGGAACTACCTGCTTTAATCAAAGTAGCAAAATTATAGGGGCTGATAATACCCTTCCCATATTACACATGAGAGACTAAGGCACCGGGACTTTAATTTATTCAACCCCACAGCGTAAGCAAGTCATATAAGGCAGAGATCAGAACTCAGGCGATTTGCCTGCAGAGCCCACACTAAGCCTTTCATCATAATATGTTGTGTCCCCTTGATAATCTAGTCAGCATGACTTGAACAGTGTGTGTGTGTGTGTGGGGGGGTAATTAGACTTCATAAATGTAATGATTTTAAAAGCATCTTTTACACATGGGAACAGAATATTGAGTATTCTTCCTTTTGAGACTTTCTAGTTTATCTTAACTTGAAGATAGTCAAGGGGATATTTTGTAATCTTCAAAATATAAAATGAGAGGTATATAAAATAGTTGACTTTACTTAATTTCAGATATGTCATATACCTGTTTTTGTTTTTCTCAATTTCAATTGGTGATTTTAGTATAAATTTTGTGTAAAATTAAGACATAATTTTGTTGTACATTTTTGAGAAATCTAATCAGGGCCCTATAATAGATTTGTTGGACTGGGAGACATAAACAGACACTTTCATCTTAAGGAATTAGTGCTTTAAAAAAATGTTAGCAGATTAGCTTCTTCACTCTGGTGAATCATTACCAAGGTAACTTTCTGCTTGTGACTAGGAAAGCTGTTACTATTTTATTATTGTTATTATTATTATCATTATTGCATTTTGTACCTGTTCAGCAGCTAAGTAGATTTACTCAATGAATTGATTGGTGTGCAGCACACACACACAAATAACATTTACATAAATAAGAACAGCTGTGTAAACCATTGCCTTTTGAAAAGGCAAATTTACTGAGATAGTGATTATAGTGCATGAAGCTCCAGGCACAACCATAATTGTAGGACCATTTCTCTTCCTCTGCAGTATTTTATGTCTATTGCCCTCAGAACCAGAAAACAGTGTATTCATGGCAGCGAAAGCTATTCCTGCTTCTGTAAAACTGCTTTTATTATAACATCGTGCTTTTAGTTACTGAAAACTTGCTGAAAAATCCTCCTTAGAAGGTACAACTTTTAAAATTTGGCCTCTTCCAAAAGATACAGCTTAAATGAAAAGAGGTTAATATTTAAGTTCTAAAAAATAAAGCAATGCTTAATTTGGTGTACTAAAAATTACTTTTAAATGAAAAAAATTTAAATATCGGATTGTATAATATTGCTTAAGCAACTCTCCAATATCAGGAAGTGCCAGTTGGTAGTTTACAAAGGGTAAAATGACATTTGTTTTGCCCCACTGACATGTCAGAATTTAAACTTGAGTCCCTTGGACTTATTCAATGAGTATATAGATCAGAAAAGGGCTATGTTTTTGTGTACTAAATTTTAAACAGAAATTTTATTTTAAACAAGAGGCCTGGTGCAGGAAATCCATGCACTTGGGGAGCGGGGAATTTCCTCAGCCCACCCTGAACCCTCTCACAGTTCCAGAGCCTCCTGGGGGAGTGGGCCTAAGCCAGCAGTCAGACATCCTTAGTGCTGCTGCGGATATGGGAGAGCCTCACTGGCCAGCCTTGAGCCTGGCTTCTGGCTGAGCGGCGTTCCCCCTGTAGGAGTGTACTGACCACCAGGGGGCAGCTCCTGCATTGAGCATCTGCCCCCTGATGATCAGTGCACATCATAGCAACTGGTCATTCAGCCGTTTGGTCAATTTGCATATTAGCCTTTTATTATATAGGATGTGATTTGGATCTTACATATTAGGTGATGAAAACTGGTGATAATGTACCTATATTCAGAAGCATCCTCTATAATAAAAGCCTAATATGCTAAGTGTCCAGTTGTCTGGTTGGCCATTCAATCAAAGTGCAATCTTAACTAATAAAAGCGAAATAGTAAAATTAACCGTTTCTTCGGGATGGGGTAAGCCATGCCCACCAGCCAATCAGAGCGACAGTATGCAAATTAGCCCAGCCAACATGGTGGCCGCCACTCACGGACCTGAGTAAACGTTTAGGCAGCGTCCGTTGCAGCAGGAGCAAAAGCGAAACTGTTTTTGGCCCTTGGCGGGCAGGCTCTGAAACATGTTTGCAATAATGTAACAATCATAGAATCCTCAGGAGCTGAAGGGATCAGCAGGCCTGGCCTGACTTACTAAGAGTAACAAAGTCTCATTATAGACGCTGCGCTGCGAGGTGAAGCAGAGGAGGTTTCGTTACCTCAGCCCACCTCGCCTTAAAGGAAGAGTACATCAATGATAGGAGATAAACAAACCCCAGAAACCTGCGTCCAGCCAGCCTTGCTGGGACATTGGGTCAATGGGAGCTGTGGGCAGCCTTAAAGCCTGAAAGCACCAATCAGCCCATTACCCACGCTGGCCACAACCTAGTGGGGTGAGGGACGTTCCTGGGGGGCTTGGCCAGCCTGCACACAGCCATCAGCCCCTCACCCAGGCTGGTCAGGCACGCCAGCAGGTGGACATCCCCAGAGGGGTCCCAGACTGTGAGAGGGCACAGGCAGGGCTGAGGGACCTCCCGACTGCACAGAGCGGCTGCAGGGTGGAACAGCGCAGGAGCCAGGACCCGTGAGTGGGAAAGAGTCAGCAGGGTTGGCGGCCTGCTTGGCTGCTGCCCAGCCTCTTTGAGGGGCACCAGGGAGCAGGTAAGAGGTGGCGGGAGGTCAGCGGCCTGCTTGGCAGCTTCCCAGGCCCCTTGCAGGGCACCGGGGAGTGGGAAAGCAAGGCAGCAGGGTACCGGTGAGTGGGAAAGAGGTGGCGGGGGCGTCTCAGCCTGCTTGGCAGCTGCCCAGGCCCTTTGGGGGGCACCAGGGAGCAGGAAAGCAAGGCTGAAGTGGCCGGGGTCCTGCTTGGCAGCTCCCCAGACCCCTTGGTGGCATCAGGGAGTGGGAAAGGAAGGCAGCAGGGGACCAGTGAGTGGGGAAGAGTTGGTGGCCTGCTTGGCAGCTCCCCAGGCTCTTTGGGGGGCACTGGGGAGCTGGAAAGCAAGCTCTTGGGAGCTGGGGGCCTGCTTAGCAGCTCCCCAGGTCCCTTCCGGGGATCAGGGAGCAGGAAAAGGCTGGCCTGACCACAAGGCAGGGTTTTTCCTGCTTTCTGGTGGCTGGAGGAAGATGGGCAGTAGGCAAGCTTGGGAGGCAGGCAGCACCCGGCCCTGGCCACAGCTCAAAAAAGAGAACAACATGCAAGGGAGGACAAGAGTCTGAGAGATCAACATAGAGGGGATGCCTGCTCCAAGCCTCGATGGTGTGCCTGGGGGCAGGCCCCCAGCAGGTAGACACACACAGGAGGACTGCTCCAAGCCTCAGATACAGCTGGGAGCCCCAGTGACGACACACACACACACACACACACACACACAAAAGGCACCTGGCAGACTAGGGCCATCATAGGACATCCACTGAGGGGTTCCAGACTGTGAGAGGGGGCAGGCTGGGCTCAGGGACCCCCACCCTGCCCCTGTGCATGAATTTCGTGCACCGGGCCCCTAGTATGCTAATAATATGCTAAGGCTGCTCAACTGCTGTAATGTGTACTGACCACCAGGGGGCAGTCAACTGATCAACCAGTCACTATGACATGCACTGACCACCAGTGGGTAAACAGTCGATCAGTCAACCAGTTGCTATAACATGTACTGACCACCAAGAGTCAGATGCTCCGGCTGGTTGGTTAGCTTGCTGCTGGCTTCTGGCAGATCAGGACTGAGGCAGGCAGGCCAGACATGCCCTGGAGCCCTTCTGTGGTCCCTTCCCAGCTGGCCAAACTCCCGCATCCCTCCCTGGCCCTGATCATGCACAGGTGGGGTCCCTCAGCTTGGCCTGCACCCTCTCACAATTCAGGACCCCTTGGGGTATGTCGGAGAGCCAGTTTCTGCCTGATCCCATGGGCCATGCCGAGGGACCCCACTGGTGGAAGAATTTGTGCACCAGGCCTCTAGTCTTCCATAATTTTTTAAATCTTTGGTTTTGCCATTTCATTTGCTACAAAATCTGTAGTTTGTCAGGGAGGGTAAATACATTCGTATTTATAACTACATTGAAAAGGGCAAGTTATTACTTAGCTTTTGTTTGAATTCCCTAAATGTAATCCTCAACTTGTTGTGTGATCCTTTCATTCTACTTTTAGTGGCTCTCTCACTAAAAATGTATACAGTTAAAAAAACAAAACAATACTCTAAAACTTTTGTTTTCATAGTACTTCAGTCTTCAAAGCTGGGCATTTTCATAAACATAATATTTGATCCTCACAGCACCCTGTGAGGTTAACAGGATCACTCCCCCCCTTTTTACATATGGAAAAACTAAGCTCCCAGAGGTTACATGACACATCCATTGTGAACAGTATTACTGCCACACTGACTAAAATCCAGAAGGCTGAACCACATGACCTTCTGATCAAAATCTAATCTAAAACAATTGTCCACTTTCATCTGATATTAGACACAACTTATGCCCTATTCTTCACCACATAAAATATGCCAGAATATATTTAGGATTAAGAGACAAAGAATATTTTATAAAATTAGCGTGCAAAAAAATTACCTTAATTATGTTTCAATTCATGTTTATTTCAATAATTACTTCTTTTAGTCAGGTTGACATTTTGGTTTTCTAGCAATTGTTTTAGCTGTTGAAAATGGAGTGTAATAAGACTATATAAGAATATATGCTTATGATATCCCTGATGGTAAGGACTGTGTAATTATATTTATATGTGTTTATATGTTTGCATGTATACATATATGTGTTCTCTATTGAGATGGAGAAGAAATTTGTTCTAGGTACATAAGCCTGTGTATTTTACTGTCAGGTTGGATGCCTATTTTTAAAATTATTTGAAATCAAAGCTTTAAAATATAATTAGTTAGGAGAATCACTCCTGAGATTTAAATAAAGCAGCAGAATGAAGTACTGATCTTAGCTTAGAATGAAGAATGCATCTATCATACCTACCAATAGATGACATAGGAACTGGGCTTGAAGTGACTCAAGAGGACATGCCCTCACTTTTACAGTCACGACGCCACATCCCTTCCAGTTGCCTATGCTGTGTCCCTGCTGAGGCTAAGCCTTTGTTCTCTCGCAATCTTTCCCCCTCCCTCTCTGTATCATTTCCTCTCTTTTCCTGTCATTCCAACCACTAGTTTTAGAAATATGATCTTATATTATGCTTCATAAGTTTTCCTACTAAGAACTTTCAGAAGAGGCAGGTGGATCTTTTTCAGCCCATGGAAATAAAAGATTTGTTGAATTAATGTTTAGCAAGAAAGTTTGTAATGATAACATGTTCATATTTTTCACAATCATCAGTTACCTCCATTAGTAGTCTTTGGCACAATCAATGTCCATGGAAATAGTCCTGTTCCCATCCCATGTTCTTCTTACACTGACACTCAAAATGGAAGCCATTCACAGCACTTGACCACTAAATGGCAAACTGATAGTGAGCTGCTGCCCTACCTGCTCCCCTGCTCCTAGAATCTCTAGAGGTCAGGGGGCCCTTTACCTCCATCCCAAGTTCACTTCCTCCCAGAGTTCCTCTGTGCACAGGAGTAAGGAATTTCAAATGTACAGGCAGAGGCTCCTTCCATGGGAATGAGGGCCCACCACAGAGATACAATGGAATTTGTGAATTTTACATCTTCCTTTTGTGGTATAATTTGAGACTAGCTCTGGTAGAACAAAATCTAGAGGAAGCTTCATTTTTTTTTTGTTTGTTCAATGTTTCTCTTTTCCATAGTTGATTAAAAGCATAACAAAAACAAAGCAAAAGAAAAGTAGCCATTTTGTAAATGTTTTATGGAAGGCGAAATAATTATGTCACTAACTGGAATGGAATCAAAGTATTCAGATCATTTTTAAGAATTCCATTTTTGTTACAGCCATTGCTAGAAAAGAACTGTTAGGCAATTCCAAACACCTTCATGAATAATTAATTTTTCTGAAATATAATTTAAGTAAAATAAGCGCTCAATTTCTAATCTATTTCAAGAATGGCATTTATGGAGTCCATTCCCAAGGGCTGGGATGATGTGTTTATGGCCTCTGGATCATGTCCTCCAAACCTGTGCAAAGAACAGGAATTCCTAATTCATTCTTTGGGTCTGAGAGGGATAGCATCACCTGTTAAGAGTTTCCTGGTCACAGTTGAAGCCATTTAGATAATTCTGCAAGTGATTCTAAAAATATTGTGAAATAATAAAGAGAAAAAATATAGGTGTAACTTTTAATAATCTGGGAACACCTGAATGTGGTAGTCTTTTAAAATTCAACAATTTCATTAGCACATACCAGCATTTGGAATGATACATTAACTTCTAATATGAAATTGTCTTTGGGGGATTTAAGATTATAGCTATTTTATGAAATTATTATATTTTCTTTTTCCTTTGTAGGTAACCCATTAACTAAGAATAAACCAAACGACCCTCAAGGTTGATTACATTGAACATATGCACAGAAACTTAACTTCTCTGGTGGTCTTGAAGGAAGATTTTTATACTGCTCTGAAGAGGCACTCCAGACTCTTATTTCCAAGGGATTTTATGGCTCGTAATCAGCATCTTCTTGAAATCAAGACTTTAAAAAAGTCAGACATGAACTTCTGTGTCATGAAGAGTTCATCAGATTTGAACCGTGTTCAACTTACAAAATTGCACCTTCCTGAAAGAATTTGAAGTCGCCGTCTGAAGAGCTGGTGTTTCCGGGAGATGTCAGAGACACTTGCATTTTGGGCTCCTGGCTCCAAATATGCCTGCTTCTCTTGTTCCTGAAAGTCTCCCAAATGCACTGGCCTTCTGTCATGGATGTGTTCCTGGGTCTGGTCCTGTGTTCAGTGGCTAGTGGGACTGTAATATGGCTTTAGTGACATTTCCTTTGCAAACTTCTCTGGCATGATGTGGACTGAGATCATTTTATTTGTATCCTACTCTTGGAGCTCTGAAAGCCTACATGTTTTAACATTTTAAAGTTGCTTTTGTTAAAGGAATGGAAAAATATATCCATTGATAATAATTATTGTTGGCAAGTAATAGTTATCTGAATACATCAATCACATAAGAATGTATAGACTAGCTGACATGTTTCCCCAAGGCTAACACACTACTGCAGCTCTTTGTCAGTTAAATAGGTAGTAGTTAGAACTGAATTACCATTTTCATTGTATACTATTTTGTACCTCTAGAGCACTCTTCCTTTCTTTCTTTTTTTTTTAAGTGGGCTGTTTTCTTTCTTTTTCATGTTTATTTTTTTCCTTCACAGAAATCAGCAGTGAGCAGTCAAGTATTGAGTTAGGTAGCCTTCAGTTTCAAAAATTGCCAGGGATGCATGTGGGTTTCTGATTTCTTAGCTTGAAAGTTATTCATTTACACTTATTACCTTTTAAAACTGTTCTTTCTATCTCATTTTGGAGGACTCTCTCTTGCTCGATCCCAATGACTGCTTGAATGCTGTTTGTCCAGTCTGTAGATAAAATAAATTGTTCATTTTCTTTGGTCTCAAATTTATAAATATTTGCTTATGGTTGTCCCATTTGAATAATTTCTTAGGTTAGTTTTTGCTCACATTTTTGTAGTAATTTTAACATTTGTGGTTTTCAGTTCTATAGGAAAATCATATAAATATTTAAAGGCCTTAAACATGTATGTACCTTTTTTTCCCTAAGTTATTACAGAATGTATACTTTTATACTACATTTATTTTGTTTCATTTATGATGTGAAGGGAGAGAAGAATGGAAATTGCAAAGGTATTCTGTAATAATATTGTATAAACTTACAGTTTGAAGGAATATAAATGGAGGGACTTCTGTGTTTTACTCATCTTAGACTAATAGGAAAATACTTCAGAAATTGTCCTGTTAGAAATTTCATTATGTTAGAAAAGGTGTGGACATCTTTTGTGTTTCTAAAACTCACTGACGTGGCCAATTAGGTAAGTGTTGGTTTCCATGATGGAGGCTGAGCCACCTGAAGACCTTTGGTCTGTTAGTTGGTAACAACTTTCAAAGACTGATAGAAACTTTTCCGGGCAAAACAACTAAAAGTGGTAACATTTATTAAAAGTCAAATTTGTAAAATATGCTTTGACATTGAACTAAAGTATACTGCCCTATAAGTCACAAGTGACTTATTTCTTTTATTTTAATTATACATAGAACTAGATGGCTCCACGTGGATTTTGCAATGGTTCAATACTGTATGGACGTTAATACAGGAATAATAGTTGTGCTGGAGTTTCTGCATCAATCATATCATTAACTTGTTTGTAACAAAGAAGAAAACCATATTATCTTGGAAATTATAAATTTGTCCTAATTTCAAATTTGGTTTGAAATTATAGATCATGCCTCTCACTTATTAAACCATCTTCTTTAAAACAACACTGAAAATTCTGTACTATATATGTGTAACACATGCATATCAATAGAAAAAAATAAATGGAATTTCAAATATACTAACTAGACTATCCCCAATAGAATACTGTTGTGACTATTCAGAAAAGTGAATAAAATTGGGATATAAAATAGAGTCTCTTTCATGAGTTACATTTTGGCAATCTGTTTTCTAGGGTTTTATTTTAAAAGCACTTCAGTAACAATCCAGTAAAACCTTTGAATTCATGTGGAAACTGACATAATTTCTTCAATTTTTTAAAAATGGAAATCCATGGCAAACCTTGCTATTTACACAGGTCCCGATATTTGATAGTTTAAGATTCACAAGAAGTTATGAAAATATCACAGAGGACTCTGGGTGCCCTTTCTCTGTCATCCCCCAGTGATAACATCCTTATAAAATCATTGTCAACCAAGGCCACGATATTGGCAGAATAATACTATTAACTCAAACACAGACCTTATTCAGATTTCACCAGTGTTCACATGCACTTTATGTGTGTTTATGTGTATGTTTATCCCCTTTGAGCAATGTGGTATCTATTCACTATAGGATGCCAGGCTGTGGATTGGAGTATGAGGGTATGTATGGATGAGTAATTAATTTTTTAGGCTCTCTATTTTTGGAATAACATTCTATAGATTTGATTTGATTTTTATATACTCTTGTTGCCTTAAAACATAAAAACTTCTGATTTTAACACCAGATATTATCATGTATATGATTTTAAGTTTGGTATTGGTTTTGATGGGTAAGAGGAGATCTTAGAATCTGTGTATATAGTTGAGATTAATCCTGTTCTTTATTTGTAACCGCAAGTACTGTGCTACTATACTAATGCTACACAGGTGGATTGTGACTTTTGATAATACACTGCGGCTAATAGCACAATGATTAAATGGGACTTTTAAAAAGTTTTTTTCAATTTATAGAAGATACATTAATCTGAAAGAGTAATTTATGCAAATATATCATCTAGTATTTTTTATTATCTAACTTTCGTTTGGACTCACTTAAGTTGAGAGAATTAGAATGATGGCAGGTATTTTGCTTAGAGAAACTGAAAGGTTAGGAAGACATATACTGGGCATCTCTTGCTCCCCTTGCCCACATAGAGAACTCATAAATCATGACTATTTTTACTAAGGTGCGAGTTTGTCTATTTGCCTTTCTTTCTGATCTTCTGTTCTTTCTTCCGTTCCTTCTTCCTTTTTTTTTGTTTTGTATATATAATGCCATGAAAAACAGTAGAGATACCAGATTGCTTCTTTACTGCATTTACTTACACTGTGAAAGACTACAAAAAGTAAACATAAAAGGGACTAAAATATTCCAGGGGAGAGTTAATGTGGGCCTCTGTTTGGGCTATTAGACTGAGAAGAATGTGAGACAATGGGTATGAATCCTGGTTGTAATTTGAATGATTTGAAAATACTGAAAATTATCTATGTCCTAGTCTACCCTCTGAGATTCTTTTAATCATCTGGGATTAGAGCCTGGGGATTTATTTATTGTTAATTCTTGCTGGAGGATTTTTCCCCCACTGATTTTTAGAAAGCCTGGAAGGGAAGGTGAAGGTGGAGGGAGGAAGAGAGGGAGATAGGAAGGGGAAGAGAAAGAGAGAGAAGAGCAACATCAATGTGAGAGAGTCTCATTGATTGGTTGCCTTTTGCATGCACCCCGACCAGGTACAGGGTACAAATATGCAACACAGCCCTGGCTGGTTTGGCTCAGTGGATAGAGCATCGGCCTGTGGACTTGAGGGTCCCAGGTTTGATTCCAGTCAAGGGCATGTACCTTGGTTGCAGGCACATCCCCAATGGGGGATGTGCAAGAGGCAGCTGATCGATGTTTCTCTCTCATTGATGTTTCTAACTCTCTATCCCTCTCCCTTCCTCTCTGTAAAAAATCAATAAAATATATTTTAAAATAATGCAACACAGATATGTGCCCTTGTCCGGAAATCAAACCTATGACCTTTCTGGTGCCCAGGCCAATGCTCTAACCATTTAGCAATGCCGACCAGTGGTGGTTATGAGTACTTTTTTAAAAAGCTCTCCAGGAGATTTAAGTATCTATGGTTAAGAACCACTAATTAAGGGTTTTGCCAAAGTAGAAATCAGGAGTTGGGTGAAAAGATTGGGTAAGTGAAACGGAAATGTGGATGAGAACGCCATAAGGTCCTAAACCTACTAAAATAGGGTTATCGAGCTTCAGTTAAATATAAGATAAAAACATGAATGAAAAGCAAACTGAGTGGCAAGTGGCGACCATAAGTTTACTGCTTAAGTATGTTGAGTTTAAAGTGCCAATGATACTTTCAAAAAGGTCACGTGACATAGGAAGTGAGCAATTTTTGTTTGATGTGTAATGAGAGATTGTTGTTGGTCATGAAAAGAGCAGTTTCATGAAGTGCTTATTGTAAAACTGAGTGTGGTAGGTTGGAAAATGAATGAGAGATTTGAAAGTGGAAATAATAAAGTAAATGTCTCAATCATTGGGGAGTCAAAAAGAAAAGGGCAGTGGTTACGCAGGGCAGGCAGAACTGGAAGGGTGCATTTTCCTTAATATGGGAGAAATTATATATATTGCAAGGGAGAGAGAGCACAAGGGGTTAAGGAGCCAGGAGTGAAAAAAAAATAAAAAAAGAAATCGATGAAGGCAGGGGTATCCTTATAAGGTATAAGGAATAAGCAGGACCAAATCCCATAGCAAATCTAATGGGATGTGAACAATGCAGAGGTAATTGGTAAGTCTTTGGTGACCTTCAGCTGAGCAGCTTTGGTATATGATAGACCTTGAGTCAAAGAGCAATCATTGGAGTTGATTAGTACATGGGTGAGTATCGACTTGTACCCGACTACTGAGACTTACAAGTTGAATGATTCTGAGGTCATAAATAGATGAACATGATAAAAATTAACTAAGCTTCAGTATCCTTATTTGTCAAATGAAAATATTTTACCTCACAGGATTATTTTGAATAATTGACAAATATATATGTAAAAGTGTTTAGCATAGTATCTAATGCATAATAAGTATTTATTAAATGGTAGTTCTTCAACTGTGAAAGATGTCACAGTTCTGTTTGCTCTGCAATCATGTAAAATCATGTTGATAGAAAAGAATATATGTGATATGAAAGGTTTTGGGACCTGCTGGTATATGTGTTAAGTAGAAGAGGAAGACATAGAGGCATTACATTTAAATAATTTTATTTTCTAAAATTAAGTTGCTACACTATAGGTAAAGAGTAACCTTAGTGACAGGCTGAGTAAAAATATTTTTTCTTTTGACAAGAGAGGACAGAAAGGGTTATAGGATGATTGCAAGGAGCAGTAGAGAATGAGAACATGATAAGAGATGAATGAACATCCTGGAGGAAGAAGAAATAGGTGGAGTTGAGAATATTAAGTGGAATGATTAGTGTGAGTGGAATAACATTTCTTCTGTGAGATTATGAACAAAGGTGAAGGAAGCTGGAGAGAAATTTAAAAGTGAGGCCAAGGGAAATAACGCTAGTGGCCTGGGATGAGGAATAAAGAGAGATCCATTAATTTATTAACAAAGTTTTCTCCTTCCGTGTGCCGAGGCCTGTGTTAGAAGCAGTGAAGAAAAATTAAGTGGTAAGCTTTACCTACTTTTCAAATGATATCTCCACCTGCATCTCACAGGAGAGAGAGAGAGAGAGAGAGAGAGAGAGAGAGAGAGAGAGAGAGAGAGAGAGAGAGAGAGATGGCCAGGGCAAGACATTGCTTATTAAAAGAATCATGGTATGATTTAGTGCACTATGTATACATAGTTACTAGTAACTGAGTTTGCTTCTTGTTGACTAACTTATTCCTATAACCCCAAATCTGAGTATCAGCTGTTAGGGAAGATGCTGGCAAATGAAGCATGATTGTGATTTGTAGTGCAAATATAACATTAATCATTTTTTGCATAAAAAATGTCCCAGCTGAACAATCTGAGGGATCAAATAACTTCTCATAATTCCCCAGCTGCTAAATAGCAGGAAGGTATTAGCAGGCGCTGCTGTGAGTCTTTGCTGGTGAGTTCTCCCGGAAAACATTTTTTAAAACTTTGAAGCCTTAGGAAACACAATTGCAATTTAAAGGTTGTTTGTCCTGGAATATATAAACAGTCTATTGCTATTTCACTGCCAGACATGTCAGTTACTTTACTAAAAAACGTGCCAGCACTGGCCACCTTGTATTTTCACTCTCAGTGCTTTATTTGTGCATTTCTTCTATGCTAACTTTTAAACACTGAGTTTAGGAAATTTTGAATTCTACAGTGTTCCCTCATGACAGCTAATGATGTATGGTGCCGACATCTCTAACGCTAATAAGTACTTAAATATTGATGTTGGCTTAATTATTTCTTGTAGCATTCCTAATGATATTGTGCAACGTATTTGTTCCTCCTCATTCCACCTCAACCTATACATTAGGCCTCATTCCTTGTCTTGTAATTCCTTTTAGTTTTTGAAAATGGTCATTTTTCTTTTTAAAAGACTCACTGCAGTATCTTGTTTCAAAGAGTACCGAGTGACAGCTGTAAGAGGTATGTGATATCTCTTTGTGTCTCTTACAGGTTTATTGAGACAGAATACTTGAGAATGGATTATAGACAATTACTTCACAAGGAGCTTTTAAAAATCCAATTCCAAGATTTTGAATTTAAGTGGAGAAATGGAAGGAGGGGGTGGGCGGGCAAAAGTTGCAGGCTCCCTTAAATGCAAGGTGCTACTTTGCAGAATATCACGTCCACCTTGGGAGTTTAGCTGCGGGAGGACTTTGTGTTAGCACTGCAACATGATCCCACAGATGGCATGGTGGTGAATCTCCTGTATGTGTTCATTTAATTTCAGGGGTTGCTGCACTAAACAATCAACCAAATTTGAGAGCCCCAATCCGGATATATCTTGTCACTTTCTTTCCCGTCCAGTTCAATCAAATGTCTTTCTATTCCACTGTATATGGACAGGATGAATTTCCACTAAGAGAGAATTCAACCTGAGTGACAGATTTCCTCGTAAAGTTACTTTTGATTTCATTTTGGTTCTTCTTTGCTGTGAAACCACACAATGAGATGGAAATTGGGATGTCAGATCTCCCGCTGCTTGCTGCTTCTGACTTAGGCTTTTGGATCAATGAAACTAGTTTCCTCGTACGTGCCTCATGGGTCACGTAGGTTGGGCACTGCACACGATTCTAGGGAGTGCCATTTACATACACCACGATGTGAATGTCACTCCCGAGAGCTGTGCAGTGTTCCTCTGGCACAACTGTAAGCAGAAGCTCTGCTGAGTCTCTCCATTGTGTAAGAGGTATTTGCCTCCTGCTTTGTTTCAAAGGACTATAAAGAACAAGAGTGACAGGTTTTTGATTTATGATTTTGGCACTAGATGACGGCACTGCAGAGAATCGGGCCATGAACTTATAAGTTTTGACCCTGGGCAAGCCAATTACTTAACCTTTTGAGCCTCAATTTTCTCATCTGTGAAAGATGAATAATAATATATTTTTCTCTGCTGCCCAGGACTATTGGAAAGATTAAATGAAAGACTGCTTAATTCTCTGCGAAGTTAAAACTGCTAGATAAATATGTTCTAATATTATGATCATTATTAGAATGTACCAGAGAGGATCCATGGCGCTGAGTGCTGTTGGCAAAATCTATATAACACGTTCTGTCAGTGAGAGCTCTAACCTCGCATTGTTAATTAAAACAGCACCCTATTGCACTGTGGTTCTTACAAGTTTTTAATATTGTTATAAATGGAAACGCTTTATCCTTTAAGCATTTATAGATTTAAGCAAATATTGTATTCTAAGCACAGAATCGTAGTTATTGAGGTTAAAACTTATAATGTTTGGCCAATAGTATATTTTGTTTATTTCATGGGGGCTATCTTGAAAGATAGTGATCATTTAGAATAACCTGAGGACATTTTTTTTTAAAGCTAGATTCTAGTTTTACACTTTCAGTAAGGCATATATAAGATTCTAACCTATTTAATCAAAGATTCATGCCCAGTATAATAAGGAAATCGAGTTGGAGGTTTACTATTTGAGTACTCAAAATTATAAATGAAAGAGGATACATCACAATAGATACCAGAAAATACTTAGGTTCATAAGAGAGTACTATCAACAATTATATATCAAAAAATTGGACACCTAGAGGAAATAGACCAATTCCTAGAAACATGCAAGCTCCCAAGACTGAAATAGAAAATCTAAACAGACTGGTAACTATAAGAAGTTTCAATCAGTAATCCAAAACCTCCCCCCACATCAAATGTTGAGTACAAGTTGGCTTGCTGTTGAATTATAACAACATTTAAAGAAGAATTAATACCAAACTCTTCTAAAAAAAAAAAGAAGAGGAGGAAACACTTCCAAGTTGGTCATTTTACAAGACCAACATTACCCTGGTAACAAGATCAGAAAATGACATTAGTAGAAAAGAAAATTATAGGCCCAAATCCCTGATGAACATAACTGCCAAAGAATCTTAACATATCACTAGCAAACCAAATTCAATAACACATTAAAAGGATCATACACCATGATCAAGTGGGATTTATTCTAGGGATGCAAGAATAGTTCGACATCACCAAATCAATCAATGTAACACACACCACCTTAATAAAATGAAATATAAAAATCATATGATTATCTCAGTAGGTACAGAAAAAGCAAGTGACAAAATTCAATATTCTTTTATGATAAAAACTCTCAACAAAATAGATATAGAGGTAACAAATAACTCTGAGAAAGTCCTTTTAATGGTCTACCACACTTCAAATAAAATAAACACCATATTCCTTCTTCTAGCTGTTCCCTTGGTCTGAAAAGTTCTTCCCCCAGATCTTCACTTGGGTATCTTCCTACGTTTCATCTTCTCAAATGTTTCCTCCCAAGAGACCCACTTTCAAACTACCCTTTCTAGAGTAGGCAACACCCTACTCTGTCAATTCACTCCACCACTTAGCTATATTTCATTTTCCTTAAAGGTTTCATCAAAATATGATGTTATAAGTTTAATTACTTTGCCTTTATATCTTTCTTCCCATTTTGACTCAAATGTAAACCCAGGAAAGTAAGATTTCATTTTCCTCAGCATGGTTTCTCCAAATCATAAAACAGTGTCTGGCAAGTAGCAGATGTATATTCCTGCTGTTTAAATGATGAAATGTGAGGGAGGGAGATGGGGAGAGTAAAAGGGCAAGATGGGGAGAGATAGAGAGAAGGAAAGAAAAGCTGGAATAGTTAGCCATTTGCGTGAATAGTTGAACCACAATATAGACCTGAACAAATAATGTGTTAATGGTGTCAATTCTATTAATGGCTAAGCACAAAATCCAAACTGGGGATTGGCATATCATCAGTAAAGTAAATGTATATATATTAGTTGGCAGCACTGAACGCACAATAGTGTGATGTAGGGCAGTACTGAGTTGCTCAGTCTAGGAGTGTGCTCAATAATGCTTGTGTATAAGTAAAGTAATGAGTTAAAATATGTCTGTGCAGCTGGAATGTGGGAGAAGTAATAAATTTCACAATCACTACCTTTTAAGGATCTGGAAGGAAACAGGGTGTTGAGAGCCACTTCTTATTAGGTTCCATCTCTCTACCACCTTGTCTCAAATGTATGAGGGTCCTCTCTATGTGCATGGAAGAAAAGTAGAGTTATACACTGGGGAATGTCTCCATTGAAACAAAACCTGTCAGTCTGCCAAATCCTCACAAGTGTTCAGAGAAGCATACATGAGACACTCAGAAATGCAAGAGAGTTTTATAATTGATGTAGCGTTAAATGAGCCTACTGCAAAAGTCCTAACAATTCCTTTCATATCTCATGGATTGAACTGAGTGGCAGAGAAATGTTGACTACGGATCAGACGAGAGAAAGTATGTCCTCAAATTCTGACAGAAATTTTGCCTTTTCTCCACTATCATTGTCAACACGAAGCCAGAAAGAATATCCTGCAGTTTGCAAGTGAGAACACAGCAGAACTTACAAGCAGGGGGGATGACAACTGTTCTAGCCTCTACCACCAGGTAATCGTGCTGCTTTGCCTAGAAATCATGGCAAAGGGACTGGAAAACAATGTCTCCATATGCCACAGTTGCCAAAATTATTCCTCAGATAGATTCTCTTGTCATTTTTCATATGTAGGGATTCATTAGACACCTACAGGAAGAACATATGGAGGGAAACAATGATGCCATTGGTAGAAAATGCTATGTGTTAGTGTATTTATAATCTAAAAGTTCTTTTGCAAACAGCTTCCCAGAAATAGTAATGGCTGCTCTTTTGTGCAGTAGGTAACATAATTCTCACTGTCTTAAACCAAAGCACAAAGGTATTCTCAATTAAAATTAAATATTTACTAGCTTCCTGGCCATAGGGGTGTCTTCTCTAATTTTCCTTTTCAGTATTGAAAGTCTAGTTAGCGAGTTTCAGAAATCTTCATTCTTTTGTAGAAGAGAGGATGCTACTAAATTTTCTGTAACTATAATCTCTCACTTTCCATGGAAGAAGATAGTAAAAGAGGTGTGGTTAGTGGTTCAGAGCTTGGAGTTTGCAATCAGAATGACATGGGTTTCAGTTCCTTCACACAAGTGATTTATGATCTCCAAGTCTTAATTTCCTCATCTATAAAGTAAGGGCAAGAGAGTCTGATGTTGTAAGAATTTACTAAAACAATTAGTGTCAAGCAGGTTCTGGCAGGTAAGTTGTCATTATTATCATCATCAATATTATAGAGCAGTTCCCCAACCAATACATTTATTTTAAAAATGCCTTTACATTATTAGCCAAAGGGTAAAATATGAGGACATTAAGATAATGGGAACTTTCATTTCTTCACCAATGGCAATTACCAGAGTGAATAAATATCTAGGTTCAAATCAGTCAAGCTACAAGTTTTGAAATAGAATTCATTGGTTGTTACTGAGGGTTGACTCTCTGATATTTGAAGCAAGATTTGTTGCATATTATTGTCATCTATTTATATAGTATGAATCATAATTTCTATCAGTTGTTCTCCCAGGAGACCTTTGTTTCTGTTAACTCGCTATTTTAGTAGTCAGTGTCTTTGCAGTGGCCCAACTGGTAAAGAAGACCTACTGTTAAACGTCACACAAGAGCCAATCTAATTTTTGCTGTTTAGAAATTCCATTACAAGCCTTGGCCCTCCATCTTTCACCAGTGCTAATGGAAAGTTTCCATAAGAACAATAATCTCAGTTGAGAAGTGAGTGGCAGATGTGAAAATCAAGTATCCATGTGAGTTTTTATAACATTTGCAAATGCCTAGTTCCAGGAACACAGTCTTCCTTGACTTCCATAAGCTTCTTCTAGGGTCCCAGTAACCTGGACGGTAAGTTTTATTTACTTTTTTAGAATCTATTTTCAGGAAGCCGAGAAAAGTGGAAATATTGGAATTATGTATTCAATATCACAAATGTAAGCTTACATAGGATGTGAAAAGTGGGCTATCTTTTATGACTATGCTTTGATCAGATTATCCAAGCATCTACCATATTGCCACTTATTCAGACCTTTGTGAGGATGGGCTATAAGCAAATAAGTCAGGAGACAAGACTCCCTCAGTTTTCCTCCCTGTTGAGCACATTAAAAGAATAATTGTTTCTAGTGACTCACTATATAGATGATTCTCCATAAATGGAGGAAAGCAGATTTTTAAAAATTTATCTTTATTGTTCAGATTATTACAGTTGTTCCTCTTTCCCCCCCCATAGCTCCCTTCCTCCCATTTCCCACCCCACCTTCTGTCTTTGTCCCCCCCCCCACTGTCCTCATCCATAGGTGTATGATTATTCTCTTCACGCACCCTCAACCCCTTTAATCCCCGAAAATTGTCAGTCCACTCCCTTTTTATGCCTCTGATTCTATTCTATTCACCAGTTTATTCTGTTCATCAGATTTTTTATTCACTTGTTTCTTAGATTCACTTGTTGATATGTATTTGTTGTTCATAATTTTTACTTTCTGTTTTCTTCTTCCTCCTCTCAAAGGATACCTTTCAGCATTTCATATAATACTGGTTGGGTGGTGACAAACTCTTTTAGCTTTTTCTTGTCTGTGAAGCTCTTTATCTGACCTTCACTTGTGAATGATAGCTTTGCTGGGTAAAGTAATTTTGGCTGTAGGTTCTTGCTATTCATCACTTTGAATATTTCTTGCCATTCCCTTCTGGCCCGCAAAGTTTCTGTTGAGAAATCAGCTGACAGTCATATGGGTTCCCCCTTGTAGGTAACTAACTGCTTTTCTCTTGCAGCTTTTAAGATTCTCTCCTTGTCTTTTGCTCTTGGCATTTTAATTATGATGTGTCTTGGTGTGGTCCTCCTTGGGTTCCTTTTGTTTGGGATTCTCTGCACTTCCTGGACTTGGAAGCCTATTTCTTTTACCAGGTGGGGGAAGTTTTCTGTCATTATTTCTTCAAATAGGCTTTCAATATCTTGCTCTTTCTCTTCTTCTGGCATCCCTATAATTCTGATGTTGGTACACTTGAAGTTGTCCCAGACACTTCTTACACTATCTTCATATTTTTTTATTCTTTTTTCTTTTGGCTTTTCTGGCTGGGTGGGTTTTGCTTCTTCATATTTCATATCTTTGACTTGATTCTTGTGAACCTCTTGTCTGCTGTTGGATCTCTGCATATTATTCTTTATTTCAGTCAGTGTATGCTTAATTTCTAGTTGGTCCTTTTTCATATGCTTGAGGGTCTCACTAAATTTATCAGCAGTCTCTAGAAAATTCTTGAAAAACCTAATAACCGTGGTTTTGAACTCTATATCCTGTCATTTTCTTTCCTCCATTTCTGTCATTTGTGATCTGTTTCTTTGTCTCCGCATTTTGGCTGTTTCCCTTTCTGAGTTAGGTGATCACTGAGAGGAATTAACCTCTAAGCTACTTGGTTATGAGAGTCAGCTGTGTCTACAGTGGGAGAACTTCTGTGCTGAAGACACCCTTATGGGGCAAGAGTTGTTTCAGTGGGGCTTTTGTGCTCACTGCGTCTGCCCCGAGTGTGTTCCTTGTGGATCTGAGTTTTATTTAGGATGGTCCCACTCTGGCCACTGGATGACGCTTGCTCTTGTATCTCTAAGGAGGAGTTGATTTAGCCTTTGCCTTAGGCTACTCAGCCTTTTATATGCAAAAGCCTCTGACGCAGCTTGGGAGGGGCGGGGCCTCCGGGAGTTTACAGGGTGGAGCAAATAGCTATGGCTGATTCTAAGCCCTGCTCTAAGAGACACTGGGTCTCTGTGTCCCACAGTAATTGCTGCAAGCAATGCTGAGAGAAACCCGCTTCGGATTTCCTCCCAGTGCCAGTCAGTCCCCCTTCTCTGGGTGTGCATCTGGGTCCTCAGAAACTCCCCTGGAACTGGAGTTCAGAGCTGCCGGGAGCTTGTGGCTCTCTCTGGTTTGAAAAAGAACTGCGTCTTCCAGCGCCAGCCCTCTCCACGAGCCCAGTGCGCGTGCCTCCATACCTCTGTACTTTGCTTCCGCCACTCCTCTGAGTCTCAGTCTCTTTCTAGTTGTAAAATTTTCACTCAGCCAGCCTTCCTGTGGGTGTGAGTGGTGTCCATGTTTTCTTTTTGTGGTTATTCTGAAATAGTTGTGCATGCTGCATTTATGGTGTTTACCTTATGCCGCCATCTTGCTGTCCGGAAAGCAGATTTTTTGGTTTGTCAATCTAGCCTATGAAAAAGATACATATCACCATCAGCTGAAATAGTAACCTAAACATTTAAATCCAAAAAAATTTTATCTAAAGAGAAATAGCTAAACAGCCATCAATGGCTTATTAACACATGCCAAGTGAAATGCAGAATTGAATAATTATGCAGGTAGTTTTAGCTAAGAATTAGCTTATTGTATCCCTTGCTTTTCAGGTATAAATCAGCTTGGCAAAGGTATTTTAATAATTGTACAGAATATCAAAAACACTGAGCATTACTTGCCTGAGAATAAAGGGATTTATAATTTGGTAATATTCAGGTCAAACAATGCTGACGGCTGATTCTTATGTTAAATACCTTTTTTCCTATAAAAGCGTTCTTGTACTTAAAATTTATGGCATTGCTTATGGAAGCAAAAGCTATAATGCAGAGGAGAAAAAATGTCAAGATAACCATTGGCTCCATCATATTATAGCAGCATATAGCTGTTTTATGGATTTATTGTGATTGTTTTAAAAGGTCATTTAAATATAAAGACAATTGTCAGGTTTGCCTCTTTAAGAGTTTGCTTCCAGCAAAATACATTAAGACTTATGTTAATGGAACTTCCAGGACCAAATCTGGGCCTACAGTTAGATCCAGATCCATTGAATATTTGAACGCTTTTACCCTGATCTCCTGCTTCGAAGTGATGACTCCAGCTCAGTCTGCAACTGACTCTGCCAACATCCTGCCCAGATGCCTCCCTGGGAAATAATAGGCCCAGGAAACAACAGAGTACCTCCTTTCCTAGAAGAAATTCTGATTTTAAAGACTCCTCCTCTATTTTCTTCATAAGTATACTTATATGTCACACTATGCAGCATTATTTTCAATTTTGGTAAATAAAATCACCAATAATATTTACTGATAAATAAACATTAACAATGCAGGGAGGGGAAAAAGTAGATTTATGGTTGTTTGTATGGAAAAACACACATGGGTTATTATTATAATAATACAAGAATAAGCTTTTTTGTGTATCACAACTGTAAATCTACTTTTGATCACCCATGTACACACACACACACACATTCACATGGAAATATATAGAACAGAAATTTAAACATCTCAACTCAATGTTTCTAGATTTTCAATGTTATAGAATGAGCCTTATGGTATTAGTTGTTCACTGTGCTTTATATAACAGAATGTAGTATGTCTAAATAAAAGGATGTGTACAACAGAAAAATATCTCTATAACCTAACATGTGAGCATCTGTGTGTGTGAGAGAAAGAGAGAGAAGAGGAAGGGGGAGAGAGAGAGAGAGAGAGAGAGAGAGAGAGAGAGAGAGAGAGAGAGACTGTAAGCATCCTATATGTAGGTAAAGACCACCATGTGGAGAAGAACTATGTTGGAGAAGGTCCTAACATCAGTAGGTTCTGAAAAATGCAGTGAGACATATGCAGTCTCCTCTGAGTCACCTGTGACAAAGCCTCCTGGCTTTGCTGACAGAGTCAGTGTGCAGGAGTTTACAAAGTCCCAATTGCATGGAGTCTGAATTTACTCAAAGGTCCTCTAGTTGCTTCATTGAAACAAGTTCTTCCGTGACTCTTGCATAAAGCACCTCGGCTTGCCTCCTGGGAGCTCTCAGGCATGTTCCTGATGAACTGACCTCAGCATTTCACGTCCAGGAAATGGCAAGTCGCGATGAACAGCTCTGAACTTAGGCTTGGAGGCCTGCTCAAGCCTGATTTAATTTTCAGCAATAAGCATAATGCCATTGAAAGTGTGATGGGAAATGTTAATTCATCAAAGTAGGAACACATTACATTTTATTAAATTTAGGGAAAATCTGTTTAATAGGCCATAAACATTAAGGCTAAGAGTTATAATTTTTATGGAAATCTCTCTAATTTTCATTGTTGGGTCATATAGTATTTCCTACATGGGATTTAAATGTCAATAATATTGAGCTGGCAGCTTAATTTCTGTTCATATTAAAATGAAGCAGTTGCTTACATTGAACATTATAAAATGTCCTTTATATTTGTGACTCACTGTAGTTTGCTAAAAAATAACTTCTATAATGTAAAGTGCTGCCATTTCCTGGAGTATATAAAAATAATAATGATAATGTTAAAAAAATGGGTCTACGTTAATGATGCCAAATGGCAATTTGATATAATTATGTGTTTTATTCAGGGGGTGAGGGGGAAATCTACTCCAGGGCACTATTAAAGCGGGATGCTTAGTTTTCTAAATTCCTTGTCATTTTTATTTCTTTCCTAAATTCGACTTTAGCTAACACAACTCTAAATACCAGATTGTCTAACATACCTAGTTTCTAATACATATTGAGGACTATTAATCACAACAAAACAAAACCCTTTAAGTAACCCCAGAATTCTTACAAAGTGTCATTAATAAACATTTCATGTATTTCTTATTTTAGTGACATTCTTTTGTAAGAGACCCCCCAGGAACATCAATAATTTGCTTAATGCCTAGAGAAACTATTTACTTTCCAATATGTATATTTTATTATAATTGACAGAGTAGTAAAAGCTCCAGGAAGAATTTCCTTGATTTGTCCCAAAGCTGGAAAAATTACTTACATATATTTTGTTTGGTGAATAGACATAAACTCACTCAAGTCTTTCACAATAAGAGCTCTGATGCCTTTTACACTGCTTCCCCAGTCACAGGGCTGCCAAGGTGACTTCTCTTTCTGTTTCAATTACTCAGCTTCACCGTCGTTTAACTGTTACAGTGATGGAAGGCTTGCTCTACACTTATTCGTAGAGGGTGACATTTCAGGAGAGAGAAATCTCCCCCAATGAGTGTGGAAGGATATGTTACATTAATGGATACAAAAAAAAGATACTATGAAATAGTGGAATGAGCAGGTTCTATTTTGAAAGAAGACTTGGAAATCACAAAAACATCAGTTATTCTTAATAAGTGATGAATCGTTACCAGCCACTGTTTTGGGCTTAGCTCACTTTCCACCTTTTGTCGGAGACTCTCATTTTACTTTGTAAACTGGTGACATTTTCCTCATGTCCTTGAGAACAAGCAAGTAATGGAGCCTTTTAGATCTGTTTTTGCATGGCGTTTACCTGGAAGTACAATAGAGTTGGAGATGACATTTGAATGGGCTAATACATTTTGTTAAATGGCACTTTCAATAAGCTCTCTAAGCTTCATTACCGGTTTCCCGGGCATACTGAATCTCTGATGTTCTGCCCATCAGTCACCACTGAAACATATGGGAAAACATTATTATCTTGAAATGCTGTGGAAATGTACATATTTACAATCAATTTAAATACTAATGAAAGACACTGTGGATTGCAGACCTGGGAAGAGAGCACAGCGGTGTTTTGCCTTAATTTGTGAAAGTGGTCAATGAAAACCCAAAGTCAATCAAAGGGGAAACAGCAAAGGGGAACTGTCAAATGCTTAGTGCCTGTTTCCCAGGTGCCAGGCTCTGCTCCGAGTGCTTTCCGTATAGTTTCTTCTTAATCCTCAGACTATGCTGTGAAATAAACATGGCAGGCCTTTCATAGACGAGGAAATGGAGCCCTCAATTGTGTAAATAACTGGATCGAATTCAAAGCTCCCAAGCAGTATGTGCACACCTGCTGGTTTGCCTGCAAAACCTCTGCCTAACTAGGATGTAAAGTTCTCTCCTTTATTTTCCTCACTGTGTTTTTCTGCTCTGTGCAAGTCATCCCGATATACAAATAAGAACTGTACTGGGAGACATTTATTTTTATAGGATTGAGGGAAAGGTTTCTTGTTAGTAAAAGGAGCTTAATGCCCTGAGAAATACTATGATAGAAGCTTCTTTTAAAAGGGTGTGATCCTGTTTCTAAGGCAACTTTCTGCAGATGCTGCCACTGCTCACAGCTCAGCAGATACCTAGAAATCTTCTATTTTTTAGAATATTCCATTCTCGTTATTTGGATGTTGCTGAGGTCTATGTCATAGGAAACCAAAGGGTCATACTTGGATTCTAACTCTCAAATGATCTAGTTCAAAAAACTCACATTCAATACACTCTTTGAACTCTCCTTCCTGAGAGACTGTTTTAAGATTAATGGCATATTGCCCTCCTATTCTCAGGTCAGGAAATGCTCATATTGTTTGTTATTTCTATTATTTTTTTAGTAAATAAATGGTAGAAGTGAATGGGTCACAGACACAAAAGCGGTTGGGATTCTGGCCTTCAAGTCTATGTATATAACAATAAACATAGATCCTCATAACCTTTTGAACTGCTTTGTTTTCTGGAAGGAGAGGAATTTTATGGATAAAGTGGTGAGAGTTCATTTAAAAACCTCCATCTCCTCAAATACTAGTGGTCACACTAGTATTTATACTAGTAAATATACACCCCATTTGTAATAAACATATATGAAAAGTATTGATTTTTAGACAGATAGTAAGGGAGAGGGAGAAAGAGATAGAAACATTGATGAGAGAGAAACATTGATTGGCTGCCTCCTGCCTGCCTCCTACTGGGGATTGAGCCCACAACTAAGGCATGCGCCCTGACCAGAAATAGAACTCTCGACCTCTTGGTGCATGAAAATCAGACTCAACCAACCAGACTGTACACACTGGCCAGACTGTAACTATATATATATTTTTTTAATTTATCTTTATTGTTCAGATTATTACAGTTGTTCCTCTTTTTTCCCCCATAGCTCCCCTCCTCCCATTTCCCACCCCAACCTCTGTCCTTGCCCCCCCACTGTCCTCATCCATAGGTGTACAATTATTGTCCAGTCTCTTCACGCATCCCCAACACCCTTAAACCCCGAAAATTGTCAGTCCACTCCCTTTCTATGCCTCTGATTCTATTCTATTCACCAGTTTATTCTGTTCATCAGACTTTTTTATTCACTTGATTCTTAGATTCACTCGTTGATATATATTTGTTGTTCATAATTTTTACTTTCCTTTTTCTTCTTCCTCATTCTCAAAGGATACCTTTCAGCATTTCATATAATACTGGTTGGGTGGTGATGAACTCTTTTAGCTTTTTCTTGTCTGTGAAGCTCTTTATCCGACCCTCAATTCTGAACGATAG